>NXFV01000852.1:0-34828 GCA_002803225.1 Gamarada debralockiae | reverse complement strand
GGGGGGGGGGGGGGGGGGGGGGGGGGGGGGGGGGGGGGGGGGGGGGTTGAAGATTTGAAGTGTCTGTAGCGTTCGTGAGGCAGATTGTTGTGGAATGGCAGGTTTGAAGTAGGCAGGCAGAATTGGATGGATTTCGTCATGACGACTGCTATCGTGAGACGGCGCAGCAGGAAACCACAGTCTGAGAATGTTGAATTTTTTCTGGAGTGGGATCCAGTGGTTTATGTGGTAGCTAGTGAGCATCTCGTTGGCAGGAAATTCAGCCAATCTCGGCCTCAACACCCCTCTTTGTCCACTGCGTCACCTTTGTCGCTCAACAATCCCCATACTTCCGGCCATTTCACCGCGGAGACCCGCTGAAACCGGAACCTGCGCATGAACCCTCGGCTCTCTAAGCCCTCCGTCGCTAGAGCGCCAAAGTCTGCGGCGCGAATCCGCGAATCCCGGGAATTTCGCATGCGCAATCGTCTCACGCGCCCAGCTGAGTGTACGTGATGAATCCTCGTCTTCCCGCAGCAGGATGCCTCGTGTAGATGCAATGGGTGCTCCCCGTCCTGTCGCCTTCAAACATCACTTTGCAGTAGATATCCTAAATGCCGTGTGAAACGGCTCGAACTGCCTCGTTTTTGCCGAGATTATTGTACTGTTTGAATGTGAATTAAGCAAAGCTAATTATTATTTGCCTCCGGGAGGGCTCTGTTATACTGACTTCGAAGTGCAGCATCCACGAGCCCTTGAAACTCCTCCTCTTTAATATATACCCATTCCTCCACTTGCCATCCAGTTTCATCGGTAGGGGCCGGACCGGCAGTGAGTCCACTGGTAGCATTTATTTCCTTCTCCCAGTCCCCTACCCACATGCTATGCGTAGAAAAGTATGTTAGGCCGCGTATCTTACTTAACTGGCGGAATCCGGTAGCGCTGAAGACAGGTGGGAAAATCTCAACCACAGCAGATTCTTCGGGCAAGAACAGTACGTGCGTCATCTCTGCTCCATGGTGTCCGATCAGTACATTAGTGCTCTGGACTAAGATGACCTGATCACGAAGACCCAAGGTAGCAAAGTCGATGAGGTTGATTGTCAAATTGGGATATTTGTGTCGCAGATTGTCGGTATATTGTCTCAGGTTGAATATCTTGCGGGTCTGCTGGCGATCAATGATGGTGATTACTGGTTCATCGGTGCTTCGCTGGCGCCGTTCAATCTGCAGATATCGGAAGAGACGATGAAGAAAGGTGTCGAGTAAGAACGTGCTTTTACAGACTTAGTGGCTGATATTTTGCATGAGGATCCAGAATGGGGAGCTTGAGCCTGCGAGTGGGAGAATCACATTCCCATAGCATCGGGGCTCGAGCTGGCTCTTCCGCATAGGAGCATTTCCCGTTATCATCGTCCACCAATCGTCCAAGGGCTCTTCTCGATCGTCTTCAAAAACGATATGGACTTGGTCTGTTGGCGTGAGAAATGGGAGTCCAGACGAGGGGTCGACGGCCATTCGAATAGTATCCAGCGTCACCATTGCCTGCCATAATTCTGCTAGCTTGTGCCAAATATTGACATTCCCCTCCCGTATGGCCAACAAAATCCAGTCGCCGTTCCCAGTTTCTTTGTTGCACTCGGACTGACCTTTCTCCTCGATTTTCCATTGCCGCAGTTGTTCGTAAACACCAGTCCCGAACCAGTAACTATGCATATTCTCGACATTCTGCACACCTTCCAGCTCCTTATTCCTTGCCTGTGCCTCCTCCGTGAAATTGCGTAGTCGACATTGTAAACTCAAGGTCCCATCAAAATTGTCGAGCTTTACGCCTTGTGCAACGCAGAGGGAATCGGAAGCCCATAGGCCATTAGTTCTGTTGGTGTGGAAGCACTGCAGACGCGATAGCGAGCCAGATTCGCAGTACGGCAGTTGATGGGAGGCGAGGAATTCGAGATATGAAGGCCCGAAGGTATCTTTGCACCACTGCTCGTTCGAAGAGTGGGTAACGTAATCGGATGGGAATGAGAGCATAGGAGTTGGGGACGGTGAAGGTTGACGGTGGATAGATTCCGCAAACGATGGAGCGAGACGTTGGAGTTGGCCCCAGAAATCGAACGAGTATGTTAAGTATGATATTCTGCCAGGCTCAGGATTGCTATCAGTACAATCCACCTCTTGTTCGAACGCAAATTAACAAGCATTTTGGGGATATGCTGTGCGCGCTTCACGCTGCGAAAGCATGGGGAGCGAGGAATTATAATAAGATTACCTTTTGTGAAAGCTTTATCGAGTTGTGGCAGTGGGATTCGAGTTATTTCTGGTGGCGGCTAAAAGTTGTTATTTCTGGGTTCTTTGACTGCTCCGCGGCGCGTAAACCGATGACCAGACGTAAGCACAGCTAAGCAGACCTGAGCCGGCCTGAGCAAAGGCGGGGCGTAGACATGTGAGCTTAATAGTTGGGAAATGTCGAGATTCCGACAGTGAAATAACTGACCTAGTGTCAGACCCTAACAGTATTGACAACGTATGGTGAAGATAACTTCTATGTAAAAAGTTTAGATTTCAGGTGCGTATCCGCCCGAGTTTAATCATGAATTAAAGTACGTGATTCAGGTTGGTATATTCGCGACGGGATCTCTTGATATTTCCGATCGCTGAATCGGTTTGGATGATCTAGGTTGTATATTCTGCTCCTGTGAAGTTCAGCCTCGAGATGAGGAAAGTTTTCCGTAGATGGTAACACGGGAACAAATGAGGCTCCAAAGGGCTTCACTAGTTGGCCCGGTTGGAAGAAGTCAATCGTTCAATGCACCAGAATGAATACATCGTCGCACCAAGCACCAGCAGTAAATTCTATAAAAATAACTTCAGCATACTAGGGAGACAACGGGCGCGACTCCACGCCAATTTCTGCACAAAGCGTTTGAGGAGCACTTTGCAGGTCTTTGCGACTTGCGAGAAAGTTGAAGCGAGCTACATAAAGCCCGTAGAGTAGCATTGGCATGTACGTGTCACTGGTACAACCAAGCAACAGACGTTGGGCACCTGTTGAAAAGGAATTGCTGTTCGAGAAGGTGAGAATCCGTAACTTAGGAAAGATCGCGTGCCTTTTCCTAGTCTTTCCAGTCGCGCTTACGTAAGCCTTGCTGACTTACTGAGCGATCCTTCGTAGAAACTTTCGGCTCCCGAACGTCATCTCCCTTTCAACTCACAGCCATGCACTTCCATCCGCTTTGAGTCTTTTTACGAATATCCGTTTACATTCACATCTAAGAACTCATCATATAAACAATTCTATAACGCGCCTATCATCTCACACTTATTAAGAAGAGAAGACCTATCCGTCCCGCATACCAGGGTAATCCCAAAAACCATCGATCCGAATCCGAAATATGCATTCCATGCCTTCCATATATCCAGGAGCTTGCACTCAAGACAGCAGCCAGTTTGCAAGTTTGACGTTTTCCTAGGTATCAAACTCCAGAACTCCTTTTCATGTTCACGAATCTTATTCCACAATGTCCATTCCTTCAAATCGTCCAAGTATCCGAAGCCTAAGGATAATCGGGCTGGTTCCGAGTCATTATTTGTGAAGAGAAGGGGTATCATCGGCTATTAAAGCGCTTCGGTTTAAGCTTCTCTTTGCAGTCGTCGCAATACCATTTGGCTGCAGTTCGTTAGCAAAAGTTTCCGGGATATAATCATTGGTGTTATTTCAACGATTAGGAGGGTTACAGATGTTGGGGAGGAAGGGGCCAACTTACCATTACTCTTCGGCGCAACCTTCAAACCCACACACTGCAGATGGAACCATTCCCTCTCACAGTTTTCGGAGTCACAGCCCACCATCTCCCCATAACTAACCTCATTACAATAGCAATACCGCGGCTCATCTGCATCCTCGTCAACCATCTCGCCGTCCTCATCATCGCCTTGCATGCTACTGGCGCCATCATCAAGTTCTGAGTTCTGCTGTTGCACAAGAAGTTGCTGCTGTGCTGCGGCACCTGCGCCTTTCTTGTGACTTCGCTTGTTACTCGATGCTGCTTCAAGAGCATTGCGTGATGAGCGTGAGCGTACTGACTCGGGGAATTGTGGTATGGCTGGCGTGGAAGGTTTCGAGGCTCGGCCGCTTTTGGTGGTCATGACAGTTGTGACCTGGATGCCTTGCATGGCATCGCCGTTGGTTTCTGTTTCTTCCCGTTTCATGGTACTGTCCTTCCGATTACCAGCGATGCCACCGACCATGCCTGGATCGTCTTTGTCCGCGTCTTCTAGTAGGTGCTCTTTCGAGTTCGTGCCCGTTTCCTTCATTGTAGATTTGACTTCAGGTATTGTTCGTCCGGTCGCCTCCGCTACCGGTCTGAGATCTGGTGTGCTCGCTCCGTTTGCTTTGTGCAAGACTGAGGGTTGCCTGACGGGCTCCGCCATTGATTGGGTGGAGTTCTGCCTTGCTCGAGACGAGGCTGGGCGTCCACCATTTGTAGGTGGTGGAGAAACTCGTCCTGTTAATTTCGAATCTGGGAATGTGGTTCGGATAGGGGAGGAGGCAAGTGAGGGGGACATCGCGACAGATGTTACAGTATTATTCCTGATTGGCACAACGTTAGCAACTGTACCGAATGCAGTCTCAACAAGCACATACCTCTTTCTGCTAGTTTGTCCGTTGGTTGAAGCCGCTGTTCTCGATCTCTTCTTCGATCCCTCGGGTCCTGGAGTCTCTCTTGGGCTTCCACCCTTGCCCTTCGTGGCCGTTCCATTGCTACCAAACACGCTGCTCAGAGCTCGCTCCATTACCGCGCCACCAGTTGGACCCTTTTCGACCTTGCGACGCTTTGAAGGATTGCCATTTGTGCTCGCACCGTTCGTAATTCCAAGTCCTATGCCCATTGACGCGTCAGCCGCCTTGCGAATCTTGCTGTTCCCGTGAAGCTTCTTGCTCGGTTCTTTGTGTCTCTCGTGGTGATCATCAAAATCCGATTCGGCTTGGTGTTTATTGCTCTTCTTCGCAAGCAACGCCTGTTTTCTCGCATCGCTTCTCGCTGCTGCCTCGTCGACTAGGTGTTGAGCTGCCGCTGTCAACGTATTGGCAGCTGTGAGATCCCTTCTTGAGCCACCGCTCGAGTTCAACTTAGTTGAGCGATTCTCTGGATATGCCCAATGTGTAACACTGCCGTATCGTGCCTCCTCACTGACCTCGAGCTCGATGTAGGGGAAGCAATCGTCGATGCGGGCGAGTTGTTTATTGAGAGCTTCGGCAGCTGTAGAGATAACGTGATTCTTTTCGTCGAGGGAAACGAGCATATTCGACATCGTGTATGCGCAATGTTGGAAGAGTTGTCGGCGTGGGATATTAGCAGCGTCCCAGGCAGTGTTCACGGGATTATAAACATCGTCGGGTACAGATGCGACGGACCCGGGATGACCATTTGTTATAGAGCCATTGACACTGCCTTGCGCGCTCACCGGAGCAGATGTAGGGCCGAGAGCATGATGTGCTTCGAGTGCTTGTCGACGTTCTGGTGGAGGGGCGTTGAGCGCAGCGTCGACCAGCTTTGCTAGATCTTCTTCGGGAGCAAATATTTTCGCATCGACTTCTTTCAGTAGTGTAAAATGTCGCACGAGTTCCTTTGGTAGAGCAGTTATAGCATCTGCGAAGTGGGTTATGGCGGGAAATATCTCGATGGGTTGATCTGGACTTGGAGCACCCTCCAGACCGCCGAGGGACCCTCTCGGCCCAAACGCTCTGGAGCCTGATACTGAGGATCTCAGTGGATTATTTCGAGTCTGTCGTGGCGGCTGAGCTCTGCGACTCGCTGAGGGGTCGGAAGAGGGTATATTCGGCGTCTTCATCGTGATTGCGAATGGAGGAGGTGTTTTCTGTCGGTGTTGAGGGGGATACGGTGCGACACGCGCAAAGAGTTGGAAAAGAGCTCAAGAAAGTGGAATTAGAGGTTGGATTCCATTGAGATATTGGCTTGAGGTATTATGAGACTTGATTATTTATGGCGTTCGAACGTTGTGGCCGCAGATGATAAGATCTTGGGAACGGATTTGGGAGATCATTTTGGGGTTCACCAGGTTTATCCATCAGAAGCAAACAGAGCAAACATTATCACCACCAAAAATTTACGCCTTATCTCTCGATGACGAATCAGGGGGGGATCGTTTCCTTATTAATCAAAAGATTTCCATTCACCAAATTCAAGCTTAAATTCAGGTTCGAAGTGAAAGCTCCTGAGTATGAATATAAAATACATTTGATTATCCCGGAATTCGATACCGCAATCTATGGAATATCCTTTCACCCATGATCTCCTGCGACCTGACTCCCGGGAGGATCCCTGGGACCTCCAAAAACAAAGCCTCCTGGTCATGTCCTCTCGCTCTCTCAGTCGCTCAAGCAAATTGTACAATTCATTGAATCCAATTCTTCAAAGCTTTTAGATCGGCCGCTATGCCATAAAATATATCCTCCCCTTACCGACTTTTCAACTTCGACTTCAATCCATTAGATCCCTTCTCCTCAATATGTTTCTGTCTCCATTGCCACTCGACTAACACTGGTAAGAACTGCCATAGATCGAATTCTGGCCATAAACAATCCAAAAAGACGAGCTCGGTATCCTCATGACATTGCCAAAGCATGAAATCGCTCAATCTTTTGACACCACTGGTTCTGATCAATAGATCCAACGGAGGATCTCCTGCAGTAAATAGTCGATCCTCTATCGTTTCGGATGATACTGTCTCTGGGTCCGGGTATACTGCTCCTTCTCGACTGTCGTTTGGTGGTGATTCCGGATGTAAGGTCGTGGATGACGATACTGAGTCGTCATGGTCTGATGTATTCGAGGGAGTGGGAGAGCTTGCTCGTAGAGATGATTCCGAAGTCGAGCTGGTAAGTTTCGTTGACCGGATCTTTTGTGTAATTCGGGTTTGGGAGAAGGGTCGGGCGTGTGCAGGTATTGGTTTCGAGTAGTCTTCCACCGTCGTTCGAATAGCTGTGGTAATCTCGTCGCGCGAGGTATAGGGGAAGCAAACGTTGAGAACGGCACTGCCAGAATTAGAACCTATCCAGCGTCTGCAGTAGATGGAAGACTCACTCTCCATTATTCCTGGTCAACTCCACAGCTTTGTCGATAGCTTCCAAGACATCCGGCTTCACCAAATCCCTCTGCCCCAATATCCGTACGCTGGCTCCATATCTGTCCAACAGATCCCCATGTTGCGACAATTGGAACAGTTTGACTTTTGCCATCTCCATCAAAGCATCAACCTCGTATTTCGAGCGTTTGAAGTTCTCTATACTGAATGCATATACCGTAACGACCTTGACCCCGGATTTGTAGCACACTTCGAGTATCTGCAACCTCAATGTTAGCAGGAGCTCAATGGACCGGAAAGATATGATCCAAACCCTTGCTAAAGCTTCAAATCCCAAATTATGTCCTTCAACTGTCTCGATCTTATGGCTCCTTGCAAAACGTCTGTTCCCATCCATCACAAATGCTACATGTTGTGGAATAGGGCCCTGTCGCAAAGCTCCTATGAGGAGCTCTCGAAGTTGATTTATACCCCATTCGACGGGAGGGGACTCTAGCATCCATTTCCGCAGCTGGGATAAGTGCATAGAAGACATGCTGGGTCGTTCAACGAGACTGAAGGATCCAGGGTCCGGATGGTTTTATGTCGACGATCAAGGGTGCGCCCGGCTATAGCATTTAACTTGAAGCTGTAGGATAGAATTTCCGAATCGTCCGAATGGTTGCAACGAGCATGGGACGTCAGAGTGTGAACGTTGTTCGTTGTGAATTGTGTTGGAAGGTTTGTTGACGCGGCTCCTAGAAAACTTGGAATTTCAAACGACAAGGCTCCGAGCAAACGAACACGTTCACATCATAGGCTGAGTCGAAAAGGCTGATTCATAAAACAACAACTCCGCCTTCACAACTCCGTCTACCAAGATACCATTCATCTCTCATTTGGCTGGGAAAGCCATGAACCAATAACATATTTCTGAGCAGTCCGAACACGATCCTCTGCTTGTTCACGACCCCGCGATGCTCTCCACTGGCTTTACAGACGCCCCCGTCTCCCGTAGCCTTGTCTATGGCGTAGTCGCCGCATCAATCCTCGTTAGCATCACAGATGTAAAGCACTATTTCTACATCCAAGTCGATCCGCATCTATGGCGGTACCATCAAGTATGGCGCATCTTCATCTACCAACTCTGCTACACGAATTCGACGGAGGTGCTGTTTGCTGCGATGACTTTATATAATATGCGGGTTATTGAACGGCTTTGGGGATCGAGGAAATATGCTGTGGGCCATTCCATTCTTTCTTTGTCTTTCATTAGAATGATGCTAATGTGTGGAAATAGTCATTCATCCTTCTAAGCTATGCCTTCACAACCCTGCTCCCACCCATGCTCCTAGCCCTCCTCTTCCGACCCCTCTCCCTCAATTACCTCAACTACCTCCCCGCCGGCCCTACACCCCTCATCTTCTCCATCTTAGCTCAATATCATGCCGTCATCCCACACGTTTACAAATACCGCATCGCAGCCTCTGCCAACTCACCAACCGAACCTTTCTACGGCCTCACATTCTCAGACAAATCCTATGTATATCTCCCCGCAGTCCAACTCTCTCTCTCCCAGTTCCCTGGCTCGTTTTTATGTGCATCAGTGGGTTGGGTAGTAGGGTACATGTGGAGAAACGATGTGTTGCCAGGGGCGGTTACCAGGTGGAGGATTCCGGGTTGGATGGTGGGCATTAGGGGTGTGAAGAGGGGTGATGATTTTGAAGGCTTGAGAAGGAGATTAGAGGGCGAGAATGAGAATGCAGCCTTGGCTACCGGCTCGGATGGGAGACTGGGCGCGGAGGCTGGCAGGAGACGCACGCTTGGGAGGCAGCTTTTGGACCAGTTCAGGGGTGCTTTCTGAATTCATATGATTGGTCATGGGGTTTGGGTCGCGATTCGGCATATATTACTTGTGTCTAAAATGAAGCCATGCGTCTTCAACAACCCAAGTAGGCGGGGCGCGACCAAGAAACCTTGTGAGATTTGAACTGTCAAAACGTGACTGGGAGTGAGATGCTTGAAATCATGAGTTCGTGCAACTCAATGGGGCGATAGAAGTGGCTTTGTCTCTTGGCTGCGTTGCGCTGTCGAGTCCAGTCATCGTGTCAATAAATGCCAGCGTTCGGGGAGAGTTTCCGAAGTTCCTACTATCCGTCTAGACTCTTACGTGCCTTGTTAGCATTGTTTATACCCTTGTTGGCATTGTGCTACTTCGTCCCCGTTCCAGAAGCAAGCTACCTTCATGGTTGATGAGGACAAAGAGGCTTTCAACTTTCTCCAGCGATAAACCTTTCTAAGATTATTACTATTTGCAAAAATGTCAATTATGTAATTATTGCCTTATTTTCTCATACAATGCTTCATTCATTCCAACATGGCTCTCAGCAGCGATATCAAGACATCCCGCCTCAGATGACGGCCAACCCAAAATACCATCAGCGACCCGTAAACGCAGCATGGAAGCAGAGAAGGATCTCGACCCTCTCGCATCAATAGACGTCAATGCCACCTACACCATCAACCTATCTCTCGTCACCGCCCGCAACAGTCTTAGTGCCTTCGAACAAGCCGAATGACTGCGACGTTCACAATACTGGGAGAGCCTCCCCCGCTCTGATGTCTGGAAGCCCAAGAAAGTCCTTGGGATGGGCAGTGCTGGGGTTTGTGGATTATGGAAGTGCATTGGCGATGAAAATGGGTCGTTCCCTAGACATACTGTTGTGAAGCAGAGTGGACAGACTGATGTGTCTATGACGCGGGAATCGAAATTGTTAAGAGAGATCAGGGGATATTGTGATATGAAGCATCTGGTGAAGACATATAGGGCGTATCATGAGGAGGGTGGGACGGGTAATTTTAAATATGATCCGCTACCGTTGGATGGCAGGGGTGTGTTTATGAGGGATCTGCGAGTGGTGAGGATTTATTTGGAGTTTTGTGAGGGTGGGGACTTGGAGGTTATGGAAGGAGCCTGAATTCGTAGGCTTGTCCCTTCGTTGTGCCGTTTTGTTGGCGAGATTGAGTGCGTGGCAGGAAAGCTCTTGCTAATGCGATGACTCTCAGTCTAGCTGACTTGAATATAGGAGACACTGGCACTGCTAATCATGCCTCGATTGTCAAAAAGCTCTCAACGAGCAGAGTGTGTAATGCTGACTGCACATTTCTCGTAGAATATACACCAGACCCCTTTATCCCGGACGAGTGCTTTTGGAAGATTCTTGAATGCTTTCAAGGAGCAACGCGGTACCCTCCACCAGTACCTCGAACCCGCACCATGCAAAACAACCCCAGCTAATGGATAGTCTAGGATCTATACTTCTTCACAAAACAGCCCCCAAACACGCAAATGGGGGTAGAAACCAACGTTTGGGGAGTAGGCTTCCTGCTTTACAAAATCATCCCAGGCGTCGCACCCGCAACCCATTCCATCACCACATCAAGCCTTGCCGGTTCACATAATATTATAAAGACATAGCCTCGAGATAATGCAGCAAAATGGACAATACAGCCAGGCACTCCCCCAACTAATCATGGAACGCCTCGCGTTCAAACCTAGCCAAAGGCCACTGCAGCTGCGATACTGCAGCAAGCCTCCCAACTGCACTATATATACGACGGCGTGAAAGTAATCATTCAAATCCCTCCTCAAACGCCAGCAAAACTAGAACCCAATAGTCTCGGACTACCAGAGGCGAATATCCTCTTTACAGGGTATGCGAAATTCACTGTCTTGAAAGAAGAGGACTATGAGTTGCCGGTGATGGCGAATTTCAATCGTTGGGGCTGGGTCTGGACATGGGGATGATGGTGAACAAGCCCCTTCTCCAGAGGATGTAGCTGGTGCATTTTCGTTGCCTTTTAGGTCAATACTGGGAAGGGTCCGTTGGATCCTGAACAGTGGCCTTGGAAGGAGGACCTGGATAGCCTGTTACAACACCGGAATCTCGACACTCTGGCTCACTTGACTTGCGCCGCTTTTGCTCAGGCTGGCTCAGGCACAGCTCAGGCACGGCTAAGGTCTGCTCACCCTGTTGATGGATCTCATCAGAAATCGTCAACTGTTAACGGGGGCCCAAAAGGAGCCCCGCTTCGCCTAGCCAGGGGTCCGAAAACTGTCACTACTATAAATTCACAACGTCTTTTAGCCAGAACTCATCCCCCAGACAGTTATCCCCGTCTGCCTCTCTTCATGTAAAATTCAAAAATTCTCACACGCAGGGACGTTTTCTGCGTCGTACTTCAAAGGCGTTTTATGTCCCCCCGTGTGTTTTGCCTGGGGCTTTGTACTTTATACATGGCAGTTTCGCTCTTGCCTTCGCATTTTTCCCCACCCATCTTCTTCCTCACCTTCTCCCTCTTCTTCCCGATTCCTCTCCGATCACTTTAGCAAGACCTTTTTCTCTCGTTTCTATCCCAGATACTTATATCCGCATGTACAAAACTCTGCCACGGTCTTGGCGGGACCTTACGGACCTGGAAGCTTCGAGATTTCGGACTGATATGTATAAATAGCATCCTTTACCCTAAAGGATCCTTTTTTCTTCTTTTCTCTTCAGCCTAGACACTCGTTTTATGCGCAATCCAATATCTTCTTCCACCCTGTGCGCATCATATCGCACATTTGGTTGATAATATCGCCGTGTCGTTACATAGTCTCCCCAGAATGGCTCCGGAGAGGGAGAATTGAAAGGGACCTTCCAGCAGTCAGATTTTAATAGACACGTGGCCGCGAGCCTAGCGGTCCGCAAGCGGTCCATAAAATGTCCATACGAGGTTAAGCCACCCAGAGCGCTACACATGACAGGCTTTCTGTATATAAGGGCGATTCCTGTTACACCTCTCTCTCTTTCTTCTTTAGCTTAGATTCTCGTATTAAGACAGTTTCTACGATCCTATTCTATGCATCTAGTTTAGGCTCTTTATAAGCCGAAGGGCATCGTCACAAGCTGAGCACTAGTAATACGCGTTCTTTAATAGAAAGCAAGGCTTGTAAGACTGGTCTTTCCTTTCCTTCTTCCCTCCTCAGTTTAGTATTAGCGTGAACAGAGTACCTTTTGGCAAGAGTCCTCCTTTGTGGCCCCCTTTGTTAACCGCTGTTACACGGTGTGCCTGTTCAAAAACTCCCTCTTAATTCTCCATGTCTGGAACTATTCCACATAAAACCGGAAACTTATAAAGCTAACCTTAATTAACTGTAGTTAACCAGGCCGATAAGAATTCATTAACTGGCAGATGAGAGTTAACTGAACTAAAGTGTTATTTGAAAATTAGAAGGTTAAATAAAGGCAGTTAACTATCAGGGGCCAAGCTCAACCGACAGGGGTAGAAAACCCGTGCAACCTTTGTTATCCTAATGCTATTGCCGACGCCTCCCTGGGTATTTTGCGAGGTGTCCTGCTTACCCATCTGCGTTGCCACATCCAGTTTGACAATCCATCCACGACAACTTCCCTCTCCAAGAAGTCGGTCCATCATTTGTCACTGGAGGGGCATACTCTGCCATACCAGACTGTCAGTCATCGTCTGCTGCTGCAACAAGAATTAGAAGGGCATCACTGAGAGCAGTGAACTCAGCATGGTGGGTGGGCTCGGTAATATTGGAGGCATCATTCCGACACATATGGTTTTACATACCGATGCTACGGTACACCAAGAGATATTCGATCTGTTTGTGTTTCTTGCTATTGAGTGGATTTAGCTGTGTGTTGCATGGAATTGCAGTTTGGAGTCAGAACCGGACTAGCAATAAATTACTAGTAGATGTGGTATTCGAGCCTGTAAGGGGTTTTAACGAGTGTAAATGGTAACCGTAAGACTTGGTTTTGGAGCCACAGAGTTCGAGATCTCGTTCATTTTCGGTTTAACTCCAACTTCGAATTGGCCTTAAAGATTGACACGAGTTACTACTACCAGTACATCGCCCAAGATAACCGGATCAGGTTTAACTCAATAAAGTACGCCGTATTTTGACTCACGATCGAAACAAAAAAGCAGAAGTTACAGCTTCACTGCATCCGACGAAATATGGATTCCACTGAAGCCGTTGACAGTGGTGTAGAGAAGACTATGGCGCATCACCTCAAAGAAGCAAAGGTACCAAAGCCGGAGAAGAAAAAGACACCGAAAGAGCCCAAACTCCCAACACCGCCGAAAGTAAAGGGCCCAGTTGCTACCAAAGATGTCACCACGGATCCCGACGCAATGTTCAAAATCGGATATCTCTCAGATGTATACAATAAGAGACCCGTTGGGTCTGAGGAGGTTAGCAAAGTTGTTACCGGGTTTCCTCCAGAGCCCAATGGGTTTCTTCACTTAGGGCACACTAAAGCGATGGTAATTAATTTCGGATTTGCTAGATTTCATGGTGGTAAATGCTACCTCCGCTTTGATGACACGAATCCATCAGGCGATAAAGAAAAGTTCTTCGTTGCTATTAAAGAGATTGTTAGCTGGCTAGGATTCAAGCCTGTGCAGGTTACTAGTTCTAGCGATAACTTTTTCCGCCTATATGAGCTGGCAGAAGATCTGATCAATAGAGGCGGGGCATATGTTTGCCAATGTACCAGTAAATCTCAATGTTCTGTTTTGTTCAACACAAGTCTTGCTCGATTTCTCAGGCTCTCTCGTTCCTGAATTGATCTAACATTATAAATAAGCCCACCCCTGGTATCTGCTTCTAGTACTTTCGACCCCACAATTAAGCCAAATATGCCTTTCATATTGGCTAACTACCCTTGGTGAGGCTGACTTCAAAATCCCTAGGGGTGGACTTATTTATCCCAAGACCAAAGTAGAAGTACCAGGGGTATTTGGATGATGGGGTATTTTTGCTTTTTGGGATCGAGGATACGACAGCTAGAGTGATCGATGTGACGGCAAAGGATCTGCTGCGGAATTTAGGTCCTTGCAGAAAACCTTTTCTAATAGACGGGAAAGAGTCATGACTTCATGTGCTATGGCAAACGTTATCGGGACCTATACAGTTCTGTGAATAATAATACAGATTCCGCATTATTGACTGTTCATTCTCTTGCTCACTGATACAGGACGGGAAAAGCACACCAGGTCTGATCTTAAATAGCAAACTTTCCACCAGCCACAACCCTGTTATCCGTCTCAAGTGCCTCCTGACTTTCTCATTGATAGACAACACAGCTAAAAGAGCCGCAAAGCGTCCTTTCTCATCTAGCTCCTCCGCATCTTTCAATTAAATTTTACCAATCTTAGCCCATCCCTTGAAGAGGTTGTCCACATACACACCAACAACTTTCTATCCGAAAGAAGTACCAGAGTCATGTTGCGCATGCTGAACCATTTCCCACTTGTGTCCAAGACATCTTTACCATGGCGTCTCCTCCACTCGAACTGTTCTACGTTTCCACCACTTGTGTTGATACTGAAGTTGAAAACAGCATACGCAGGACTTGGGGCAGAGATCGTCTGCCAAAAAATCTTCTCATCTGTGGCATTTGACACTGGATTTCCTATACAAAATGAAATTGAGGTCGAAAAGGCAGAGAAATTTTCTGCACCGAAAATAGGGCCATCTTTTGTAACAGAGTGTACAGTCACATCGACTCCATTTTCCGACAAAGGTTGGCAAGCAACATAGTACAGAGGCATCGAGAGGGACGATTCGATTAGCAAGTCGGGGTGAATGTTGGAACCGATATGATGAATCCCGTACACCGCCCTCACATAAGAAGTAGTGTTAAATAACATAAGGGACTTGAGTGTTAGGTAGAGCAATCGATTATAATTATATCTGATTAGCTAAGAGCCGAGAATCAAAAACCAGTGATACTCCTCATTCTCTCCTTCTCCTCCATCTCTACAAAGATCTTTAAGGTTTCTGTAGCGAAGGCTTCCGGCTCATATCTGAAGCCCGTATGGTTCCCAGGAACTAGATATCTTTGACAACCCAAGATAGACGCTAGTTCAATCGTCGACCTTACAAACGACGCATCACGGCTCAATTTCCCATAAGCGAACGCAACACTTACTCCGTTCTCCTTCACTCGCCGCAGATCTGGAGTATACAAGGAAAGGGGAAGTAATTCATACTTCAGAAACCTCTCCTCATCGCCTTTGGCAGAACCTCCCATACGGGGCAGATCATCGTAACCGGGAAAGTTAGGGAGAAAGAGGCTGTAGGCTGCGGCTTCCCCATCAGCCAAGTATGCCGCATGTACAGCGAAGAGGAAGTCGAGGACTTCGTCGGAGCCTGGGAGTAGGGCGGCGCATGGCATTTCATGGGCGATTAGGTGTGCGACACGCTCTGGGTGCGTGGCGGCGAGCTGGAAGGAAATAACGCCGCCGCCGCTGCTGGAGAAGAGGTAGAACTTTTGGGTACCGAAACCGAGAGCATCAGCAACGGCGAGGATGTCGCGGGCTTGCTGAGCGGGGTTGAGGTAGACGAATGATGTGCCTGGTAAGGGCGTAGAGAGACCGTGCTGACGACGGGAGAAGGTTGCTGGTTGAAACTTCGAAATGAGGTGGGGCATAATGTCTAGGAATTGAGTGCTGTGGCCTGAGCCTCCAGGGACAAAGATCAATAGCGGCTTCCCAGTTTCTCCAGTAGCTGGGAGGATAGTGGTGAAGTGAAGTGTGCATCCTTCATTCGATGTGGTTCCACTGGTAAAGATAGGTAGAGACATGCTTGATAGATAACAAAGTTGTTTGAATAGAGGAATATATCAAAACGTCTACTTGAATACACAACTAGCAGTATCAACGAACCAAATAACTAAGACAGGTAAAGGGCTTCGATGTTGTTTGAGTTGTAGAGGAATGTTCTTGTTGCTGAAACTTTCGAGATAGGAGAAGAGGTTTGAATATACAAGCCCTCTAAAAGAATTGTAGAAGAGACGAAAGAAGTATCAAATTTATTAGATAGATATTAGGTGATGAGAGGGTAGAAAGAACTCATATGTTAAAGGCGGGAATCGTGAGGTCCATTGGAACTTTAAAAGTGGAGCATGGCGGCACAGCAATACTCTGCCAGCCAATCTGGCTAATGCACACTAAAACGACTCGTGGCTTTTACTATTAGCCGGTACCATAATGAGGGGTATCGAGATACTGTAAGATCACTACTAAAGCTACATGGGATGACAAACACGTATGGCGTCATCGCCAAATGGCCAATGTGGTCTATGCTCAGAATCTTTGTTAAGCGAAAGATGCGAAGCCGATTTTGCAAGCGACTCTGCTTCGTAAACTTTGAGTGTGAAGCGTAGAGTAGGCAAGAATTGGCTCCGCTCTGCGATAACAGTTAGCGGCCGTACCTTTGGGAGTACAACTGGGCAGGGGTGCACAGCCACAAGTGGTGATCCTAGGGCTATATATACAGCGTAGTAACTCATACCCTAGGCAACAGTGCCAAGTGGGTTATGACTCAGGTGTCACGTTCCAACAAGTATACTGGCCGTTGTACCCCATGATACAGCTGCGGTGTCGTGCTGATGTTGCCTGATCTGGTGCTGACCCTGCTTTGCATGAATTTCCAACTATGCAGGGCAGACAAAAGTTGCATCATCTTTTCCTAGAGAAACTTCGTCCAGGCATGAATTTCAAATGTTCAAGAACCACACCAATTCTGGGATCCTCTCCCATTAGTGCAGCTTGTTGCTGAGATGACTGTACGTTGTATTGCTTGTGTAGCTCTCCTAACGATGACCCGTCCCTTGGTTAAGCCTCGCCGCTGCATGAATTTCACGGCAACCAATAGGCGTACCAGTTACCATAAACTGTTCTGTTGCCTTGTTTTGCTTGCTGAAATTCCCTTTGCAACCCTTGTTCCTACTATCGCGCCGTGCCGATGTTGCCTAGTCTTGCCTAAATAATTCCTTTCCTAGGACAAGCACTGGGCGTTGTATTCCCATTTTCTGGCGCAGCTCCGTCGCCGACATAATTGTACCTCATCTTGTGTAATTGGTAACATTTTCGGGAGGGGGGCCAGACACTTCAATATAGATTCATTTGTCCACTGCTTGTATAAAGAAGTGTTATGCGTATTCGGAGACGACTGGTAGTAGAGAGAAGTTGAATGAGTGCTTAACAGATTGATACCATTTGTTCGCATACAATAAAGTCAAATCTGTGAAGTGAGGTGAGATGAGTCGAGTTGGTCGTTTCGTGCGGCTCTTGTTCGCAGAGATCCAGAATTGGCCCCGAAAGAACCTTAGCTTACTTTTCCCAATTTTAGCTGGCGGCAGGTGTGCCGAAGGATTGGACTCACTTGCTCAGGTTTGCTCACCCACGGCTCAGGCTAAAGCGGCAACAGCTCAAGTTCAAGAATGGAAATAGAAAATGCTTGTGTCGAGATTCCCACGTTGTATTACCTGTTACGGAATGCAAATTCTCCACCGGAAACAGACGATGAGGACGAAGATGAGGAGGATATTGATGACGATAGGAGTGAAGAAGATAGTAGTGATGATGAGGATGACGATAGAAGCTTAGGCAATGATGACGACGATGGAAGCGATTCCAGCAATAAAAATGATAATGTATCTCCAAATACTACGCCTAAGAATGCCCCCGATAAGGACACCGCTGATCCAGCGTCTCCGTCTCCAATGACTCCAACTCCAACAACTTCATATCCGAAGACACCAGCTCCAATAATTCAATTTGCAAAAACCACAACCCACAAGACACTGACCCCGAAGCCCATCCCAACCACAGCGTCCAATCCAACGACCTCAATCTCAAAACCCTCCAAAAGCCCCAAATTTCCAGGTAAAAGCCTCCGGTGTCGTCTCCGATCCAACTTCACCTCTTTCCCCTCCACCCAGAAACACCATAACAACTTCTTACGGTACCTGCGACACATACGAGGTATCAAGGAAGAGGGGGATTCAAGTTTACGTGGAAAAGCTGATAGCCTAGGGGAAGAGTATTCAGGAGGTTGACAGGGATGGGAATATTGTGTTTGGGTGCGGGATGTTGGGGGCAATCAAGGTCGAGAAAGAGGCCGTTTTGATATTTTTCAAGAAGGAGAGAGCTGGAGGGGTCGTGAATGGGAGGGAGGGAAATAGTGGAGATGTGTCTTTTGCTCAAATACAGATGGGCTACAAACTGACATGATTGTGATTCATGAGGAAGGGAGAACCGAACTAAAACCGAGATGTGCAACAATGCTTCACAATATCAATTATTCGGGATAGGGAGAATGGCACTAAAAACGTAGATGTGCAGCGAAACTTTACAACATGGTGTTTGCTAAGAAATGAATCTCACTTAAACGTAGATCTGCAACGAAACCATCTCAACGTTCATACTAGAATGCGCCCTCTACTCTATTTGGAACTGCAACTGGTGGCTTGAGTGGCGTTCCTATAACCAGTTCTTATTTCCCCAATGGCTCAAGAACTTCCCACTGTCTTCAATGGTCAAGTTGTCAATGACTTTCATCTGCAACTCCACACTCTCGATCGGAGTCAACGGGCCTTTCCAATATGGTGCCATTTTCTTAAACGCCTCAAACATGGCTTGGTAATTTTTGAGATCCTCCGTCGCTGTCATCCAGTCAGCACCTCCCATTATCATCCAAGTAATGAAGTAAAAGAAGGAAACGGAGGGTGTAAGGCGGATTAGAACTTACGAGGCATTTTTGTGTTGACTACCCCAGGACTCAAAGCCAATAGCTTAACATTCTGAGGTTTAAGCTCAGCAGCGAATTTTGCAACAACCATATTCAGCGCAGCTTTCATAGCACTATACGTCACATGCATTTGATTCCCCTCCTTCCCGTCCGCAGGAATCACCAAGTCTGTGTCCGCGAGTCCCGTACTAATGACGACTACCTTCTTGAGACTTCCCTTCAAAATAAGGGGAAGGAACGCGTTGATGGAGTAGACGACACCGATCACGTTGGTGTCGAGGCTTGCATGCATATCGTCGTGCAAGGCTTGAGCTTGAGTGGTCGAGGCGAATGCAGATGGAGGCAAGAAGGTAGTCTCGTTGTTGACGTAGGCGCCGTTGACGATCAAAACGTCGAGGCCGGACGGGAGGATGGGTGTGGCGAGCTCTGCGGCCTTGGACAGGGAGGCGTGAGATGCCATGTCGCCGGGGAGAATGTGTACATTGGCGATGCCATCCTTTGTGAGGCGATCTTGAACTGTGGTTGGTGTTCGTGCGAGGCCGATGATGGTGTTGGCGGGGTCTTGGGATAGGTGCTGTAGCCATGCGTACTATCATAAAGGTTACTGTTTGCGACAGGTGCCGAGGAAGAGAGTGGAATGCTTACACCGAGGCCACGCGATGCGCCGACAATCACATAAGAAGGCATTTTGTTGGGGAAGGTTAAGTCAAGCCTTGAGAGATGGGGATTGATTGTGCAAGAGAGATTGAAGTAAATGCAGAAGCTTGGAATGTTAGATATACCATCTTGTCGAAAGGGTGCAGCTGGACTTTATACTCAGTGGCCTCTCCTAATTCGGAGACTTCCGTCATTAAAATCGAGAAGATGGATGGCATTGAATGCGTATTTCCAACGACTCGGCTCTGCAAGAGTCCGAATCATGGAGGATTGGAAATCAATATTACGTAGATACCATGTTGGCATTTGCTTGTTAAGCAGAGTATCCAGAATGTGTTTCGTGGTAGGATTGAAGACAAGATATTGAAAGTGCAAGCCAAGTCAGGGATTGACTGGGGGTGAGGTGCACTGTGGGGGAAACTGGAAAGAGAAGGTCGAAACGAAAAGGGAAGGCGGAAACGAGGAAATGGGAACGTGATGAGGCTGCTTTCTCTCTGGCCCTCTCCAATTGGGCGTCGAATTATGTATCCACACTGGGAGATTAATCCTGTTCGGGTTAAAATTTCGAGGTCGTACCTATATCAGGAGGATCTTCATATCTAGCCTTTCCATAGCCTTCTGCCAGTCAGGACTCTTCATTGTTCCTTCTCTCCGCATCCGCCAGCACTCTTCCATAATCAGAAAACATCTCTTCAAATTCCCACACTTTACGTCAGAAACTTTCTTGAAGTCAAGAGTGAGATATCTGAAGGAATCCATCTGCCAATCAGTGGCCATACAACCAGCAATGCACAACGGCCAGGCCAAAATGCCCAAAATAAATCGGTCGCGAAGCTCTTTCATGGCAGTGATTGTGCGGGTGACACTTCCATGAATCTTTGGGTGCTCTGCGAGAGGTCCATATACAACGACGTTGAGATATACCAGTGCGGCGCTGGCGAATATGCGCGTGATCGCAGAAATGTTGGCTCTTCTAGACATCGACTCGAAGAATGGTGTGTCTTTCAACTGTTCGTTTAAAATCAACGAATGTGGTTTCAATTGCTGATTCGGAGTTGGTGGTTCGGATGTCGAGAATTGTACGTTGCCTCCGGGGTTTTGTTCTAGGACTTCTCCCAGGCACTTCTCAATTCGAGTTGCACGCTCGACGAGCCTGGATACATCCACGCACCCGGCCCTCTGTGCATTGGATTTCCATTCATTGAGCGAAGCGACTTCCAATATAGCCAGGATAGCCGAGTTCTCGCAGCCCATCACCGTCTCGAGTCTGATGAATCCAGCAGCTTCGTCATCGAGACAAGAGCGCGGTGCCCATGGTTTTAAAGAAGTGGTCGCAGAAGAGAGAACCTGTAAAGGTCTTGGATTTAGCTTTGGTTTAATAGGAGAAGGAGAGGATGAAGCGAGGTTAGATGAGTTCCAAAATAAGTCTTTAAAGATATGCTGGTTGATGTAGAACGAGCTCTAAGAACTCAAGGATCGGGTCACAATGGGAAAGAATTGCCAGAAAATTACTTACATCGTACCAAGCGATGACACTAGTGAAGAATTGATGGGCCTTCTTATGACTTGGCGATAACGGCTCGCTGGGACTGAGAAATTTGCTGCAACCTTTCTGCAAGCCTGGCAGTAGGGTTTGCGCGGCCCGGAGGTGCGTTTGCCAGCTTTGCGTATCACCCAGGAATACCTAGCCGTAGTTTTCGGGTCAGCTGCATCTGTACGGAGGTACTAACTACTCAAATCTTTGCAAAATGCGAGAAGAAAATCCCTCGCAGGGGATGAAGGACGCAGAGGTGGGTGGGAGGAAGCTCACCTCGAGCGAAATGAGGAAAACGATGCATGCAAGCACTTCAATGTTACCTTCCAAACTGTGCGCCCGTTTCTCCTCTCTGAAGCTCTCCAAATGATGTCGCAGCTCCTTGATGGCCAATGAATGATGCGTTTGCAACATGTCAAAAGCGTTGCTTTCAAGTTCTGGTAATCGACATCCTAGGTGCCTTTGCGTTTGTTGGTGGTACGCAGCCATGCTGAGAGCTGCATGATACAATGGCTTTGTCCGCAAAATGATGAGCAGCAGCCAACCACGTCCGCCATCAGATGAGGGAGGATTGTAGAAGGGGAATTGATTGGGAAAGATGGCATCGAGATAGTGCATAAGCAAGTTTGCTTGGGAATCATATTCCAGAAAATCGGAGGTTATACTTTTGCTGGTGGGATGAGACTCTGAGATTGCCAGAGTTTCGCGTGAGGTGAGAGCGGTGAGATGTTGACACGATTCTCGATCATTGGACGTCACAGTACACCCATTTGGTGCTTCGCTCGCTGTTGAAGGGATGTTGGGCGACTGTACACCAACAAGAGCCCCACTGCTCTTGTCGAGTTCCCTCAAAGCATCGGCACTGACACCAGATCCAATTCGTTGCTTCCGGCTACGGCGCCTCAAAGCAAGCTCCCGAATAATAATCTGAAGTTCTTCGGCCTTGGCTTTTTGCCTCTCTCCACCATCTGCCCATACGGGTTTTTCGTATCCAAAGCAAGGTACGGCAAGTGACGTGCATGCCGAACACACCGGCGAGGCTTCGTCACACTTCTTTCGGCGTAAGCGGCAGGTCCAACAGGCGCCTCTGCTTCTTGCCTCTCTCGACATCACGACCTTGGGACGGAGAGTTGATGTAATCCGGGTAAAAATTGTTTAGTAATGCACAAGACTATGAAAACTTATAATCGTATGATTCAAATTGCATGCGAAGGTCGAAAGGCAATTTTGCGAGTCCAAACGCGTAAATATACTCAGATCTTACAAATCACCGCCGGACTTCATTGGCCAACTGCAGTTCAGCGGCGTCGCTATCTATCATCAACGGCATGGGTCTTGTGCTATTGGCAGGCATTTAGGTATTGCTGTTCCAAGAGGAAGAACCATTACTTGAAGTTGTTCATTGTGATTTGTGAGCAGAGAACGTAGAGGAAGAAACAGCCCCCCACTCCAAAAGAAGTTGTTAAGATGACTCAGTAGCATCACGTGACTCGCCGTCCGAGGAGAGACTGGCGCCGCAATGACATGAATTACTACGGACCACCACATTGAAACTTGAATTACTCAACACCAACTATAATACAATCTCCAATTTTGCTCTCAGATTCATCTTGACATTCTTCTTCATTATTCCCTTTACTGTCAGTCTCGTACGAATCAGCGTTGCCCTGTTTTTGTCCTTTTCTTTGCTCGCTTTTTTGTAGCTTTTTCAAAGACTTGATCGAAAATATCAAATTGGGTTGGTATTTTAGGCCTTTCTACCGCTGGAGTTGTCTCTCAACTATTATACGAAGCGCTCTCTGTGGGTTGAATGGGAATAAACCACTCCACGCCATGCCGATTCGACATTTTGAGGATTGCACACCTCTGACTGAGCCTGAGTATATGCCTCTGTCCATTCGAATTTCTGCATTCGTATGAGTTGAGCTTGGTTGAGGTGAGAGAGTACAACTGTCAATCGCTTCTTTAATGCGCCGAAAATCGCAACGTCAAGCGGCTGACGTAGATGTATGTATGAGGTGGAAGGATTAGAAGTATAATTCGATTTTGAAGAGAGTGAGCTATAGAGCTTCCACTAATATGAGAATCGTGCATTGCAAATAAGAAGACGATATTGACCATTTGCTTTCATACGAGTCGTAGGTTCGAAGACATGTTTCAACCACTCTAACCAATGAAGATTACTTGTCCAACCCTTTGTATTTGCTGAGAAGAACAACTTATCAAGGACTTCGTTTGGGATCCAATTCTGAAGGACGTTCTTCCCTTTGAATATTCCAAGTGGTGGAAGAATAGTCGCGTTTGCGCATATGTGCTCAACTATTGCAACCATTCTTGACGACCGGGATGAGCCTCATGCTTCGTACGAAGTGTTGAATCAATAATAATTCGAGTTGATTCCATCATTCCAATAGAGAATCCAGATTTACCCATATTATATATGTTTCTCTTGTTTGATTCCTTGCTCTTGAACCATCTTTAGATACGCGTCGAACCTCTGGCAATACGGTCACGTGATTGGCAAGTAGTGCCAAAATAAGGAAAACGTGGTTGGATTATTAAGGTGGCGATAATACTAATGAACAAATCAAGTACAATAGTCTATATCTATAGACAGGAATCTCCCTATTACTTATAGAACACGTTACACTACTCAATTGATCTCTAAGTCATGTGATTCGTCAGATGTCTTATGGTGCCTAGAACCAGAGTCACTGATTACTCATTCTAACAACCACGCTCTGACATACAGATGTGCGTAATATTTCTCAATCAAAACATCTATGTTGACCTAGCCTTTACGTGGTCAAGAGACTTGCTAGAGCAAATTAGAGCCATATGCCTCTGCATCAAGGAATAGCCTACTATCAGAACGCTGATCAGACAACCATCTCGCCCCTACCAGATATAGAGCCCTTACCAGCTGGGCTGGGGATACTAGGTTTAGAAAAAGATCCTGTATCAGACTCATGGTTTCGAACCGACTTCTTTTCGTCCAAATCTTCACAAGTTGCAATGAAGTTGGTATAGGTATGGAAAAGATACAATTCACTACAACAGGCAAATAATTGACAAAAAAGTGAACATTCCCTTCAGACTTTCTCTCCACTCTTGTGGGCTCCATCCAGGTGCATCATCCCAACTTCTAGCTCTGGAGCAATGAAACTCCATTCCAGCACACTAAAGCTTGTTCTATCCTAGAAGATATCTTAGATTGTCTCCTTACAAGTTCTCACAGCGCTGCAATATTCCCTTCCTCCTACGATGTCCCCGTAATCTCCGCGCTGACAAGTAACTCATTATCCGAAGTGGTAACACCAGATGTCGTGCCAGCCAGCCAGCAATTTGCTCTCTGTAGTGGAGACTCCGCTTCCGTCAAATTGCCTTGGAAAGTCACAGCCACGCATGGCTCCCCTCCCAGAACCTGATTGTAATTCGCACATTTATCCATACAAGCATCTAGCGTCGTGATATTGAAGCCGGTGATCGCATGCGGGCTCACCACATAATTGGCGCCACAGTGGACTTGGAATGTATATGTCGTCGAGCTCCCCGCAGGTGTGGAAGTGTATGTGGAGTCATCACTACCTGGGCAGTCGACTGCCAGACTGCCAGATGATGGGAATGGTGAGGGCGAGGTGTTGTCTGAAGACGAGGAGCTGGCCGATGAGGATGTCGCGGAGACTTTCGAGGATGAGGGAGTAACTAGGGGTGCTGTTGTTGTGGCAGTCGAGAGGGAAGTTGAGCTTGAACCTGCGGACGAGGTAACTAATACGGTCGAGACGGTAATTGATTGGGATGTGGTTTGACCGTCCACTGATTCGGAGCTGTGGTTGATTGGTAAGTATTATGAGGGCAAAGATAGAAGATCTGGGTTAAATGCCTTTGGCTCGGAGAAACCACTTTGTTCTTATGCGACATTGACGCTCCAACACCTGCGCCAACACCCACTGCAATAACCACAATCGCAGAAATTGCAACTGAAATCCAGAAGACCGGCTTCCTCAGACCACAAAGCTTCCCGTCTCTCGTATTCCGTGTCCGTGTTTCGGCGGGAAGCGCATCAAAATCCCCATTTTGGCCATACATAGCATACTGATGGGGCTTCTCAACCGACATGGCAGCAGTCGTCGGCTGGCGAACTTCTAATCCAGGTTGATGGTCGAGAGCTTGAAGACCCTCATAATCCGGCATTTTTACCGACACATGAAAAATCAGAGGAAGTGGCCAAAATGCACGGTAGGGAGATTTCAACCTCAAGTAACACTGCAATGGGTGGTGAATTCTGCAACAATTTGGTTCCTGGGCTGCTGTGCCTCTGTGCCGCAGGGTTTTAAATTTGTTTCACGTGCAAGGCGGTCCTTTTCCCTGCGTGTAGCCAGCCGCCTGGGCTATTCGACTAATCAGAAGGCACTTCTCAGAAAATGACGCGCTCTGTACGGTAAAAATGAGCACCATTTAATCGATGTTAGATAATTAAGATGCGAAGTAATAATTTAACATGGCTCTTGCAGGAATTGTTGTGACATTGTCGCAATAGGCTCAGCGCAATCGACGTAAACGCAAGAGTTGATTAAAGCCTTGCCTCGTGGTTAGCTACATCCGAGTATTGTATTCGAATTTTGCGCGCGCTTGGCGGGTCTTAGGCGATCTCCCAAGAAATCAGGAACACACCATGACAGCGCCTGTCCAACTTTGGTTGGCGGTTGGTCGTCTGTTCAAACTCGCCTCGTATTTATTGGACAAGTAAACAGGGCTACGAAATATAGAAATGCAACTTTACAGGTTACGACAAGCAAATAAAAGGTACTTGAGAGATCTTAAATATCAATGACTTCATTAGTCAACTACGTATTAGTAGCCTCGCCAACTGGCCATTATATTAATAGTATAGTTCCTATGCTACTAGTATATATTTAGGCATTATTATTATAAAAGCGCTGCAGTAAATTGTTTATTGCGATTTTAGAAAGGAAAATATAAAACGAGTAGAAGAAGGCAGGAGGTTCATATCAAAAGGAATCGCTATGGATAACTCAGCAACCCATAGTAACACGTGACTTATTATGCAGTGGAAAAGTGACTGGAAAAGTGACAGGAATATTGCCTGAAATATCAGTATCTTTAGTACTGATCTGACCCGATTGATTGGACCTAATATCTGACCCGATATCTGAAGGCTCCGTAGACTCGTCCGTAAGGTACATATGTACGAGCTGTACAGAGCTCTATATATACAGGCTCTGCCGCAGGTAGAAATGGAATAAGAATTAAGAAAAGTACACCAGAAATATCACTTCTGCGAAGTTTATTTACTAGCGTCCACGTGACCCTGCCCTGCCCCACTAAGCCATAAATCTGACAAAAAGAACCCAGGGAAGGGCGGGGAGGAACTGTTTCCCATTCAAAAAGAAATCGTCAAGATGACTCAGCAGTAACACGTGACTCACTGTCTGAGGAATGACTAGCACCACGGTTGCGCCAAGTCCGATAAGTGTACAGTAGGCGAAAGCTTCTGTTGGTTGGAATTGCCTAATCGGGTATAGCCTGTATTTTTCCCTTTTGTAGTATAAGAAAGCTCTTCCCCTCCTTGTATTTCAGCTCCTTAGATATCAAGCTAGTCCTAAAAATGCCCCTATATTTCGCCCCCAACAGCACAACTAACAGCTTCGACCGCAAATCCTCTTTCAACCTTCTTAACCAAAGTTTTCACAAGACCTCTTCTGAACGAAGTTAAAATACCGGTAACTGGTATTGAGCCATTTCTGCTGAGAATACCAGTGTGAAGGATCGATCACCAACATACTGTAGGTCTGCTGGCTAGTAGTGAGCGTATGCACGGTACCTGACCTGATCGAGCTTCTTGGGATGGAATGGGCATCCCCTTTCTACATTCGGATAAATGCTGGAACGTTCAAAGAATCTCGAACTAGTGCGATCCTTTCAGCTTTCGAGGAGAAGTTCAACTTTTCTTGCAAGCCTGAAGTCACTTGCATCAAGAAGCTTCTGTCATTCTTGGAGCAGTACAGTAGCGTGGGCCGCGTTGCTTGTATAGGATTCCCGAGCACGAGATTCCGACCGTTGTCTCAGCCAGTATACGGATGGGATATTTCACACATTTAACATGAAATCCACGTCTTGAAAGGGGCGGGAGATGGGAGACGGGATAAGGGAAATCTCACTGGCGGAAGGGAAGTTGGTCGGTAAGTACCTACCAGTTGTGACAAGGAGAAAAGCTAGTTGTTACTTGGACCTTCTCCGTAGACTGTTGAGCTTCAGAGTGCCTACCATTATTAGCGATCTGGATTTTCCCTCGCACACAATGGTCCAGCAGATGGCGAGTGGGGCACTATTAATGTGATGCAAGTGGAGGTAGAGGACTAAGCGCTGGTAGGCGGTAGAACGGATGAACGCTTCCTCCTTCACCGAAGACCACATGGTTGCGGTAACGTCTACGAAGCAGAAGGTCCCTTTAACTATTTCCACAGTGTTTGGCCAACAGAAGATCCTGACTTTGGGGAGAGGTCGCCAGCAGGTTCTTCGTTCGGGCCACGGGGTCCGAAGTTGCTGGATCGATCGGAGTCGCCTCGATCCGACAGATAAGTTCTGTTGAATGATATGGGTCCTAGGGAAAGACTGCTTCTGGAACGTCATTTGGATCTTACCCATGGCCATTTCTGTTCTGACCGTTGCGTCTGGAATATAAAACGGGGGCTACTGTCATTTACTAACCCTAGCAGTGTTTCCAAGGGCTTGCTGTTCAACCTGTTTAGTGCCCCGTATTCAGCACCAGCCATCTTGACACCCTTCGCGGCTGCGACACTCTTTTCACGCCTTCTTAGAATATGATCTGCCCAAGAGTCATGGTCATGCGACCCAACTCCGCGGGCATGAAGGGGTTGCTGTCGCACGCGGGACATGTTCCTTGCATCTTCTGTCACACGATCGATGCATCAATAGGGCCAACCACAATGAAAAATGTCTGTTCACATTGATACTTTCTTTATAAGGTACAGTCCGCACTAAGCTGTTATCTGAAGCTGCACCACACAATGCATGTTATGAAAAAGCGGTTGGTAAATACCTCTAGCGGCAGTCATCTCTTAGTCCAAGTTGCCTCCATGTTCATCATCTCATGCCAAAACTAATTGGTCATGTATTTCTATATAATCACTCAAGTATGGGACATGGATGTTCACCTCTCTAGCTTGCAGATTTCATCTTGCATCATATCCACCTGCTGCAGAGCCTCAGTAATCTTGTATCCTTGCATCCTTCCTGCATTTACTTCCTGAGTTCCACAACAGTACCGCTTCAGTAATTCGACAGAATGTAAGGAGAGTCAAATATTTCAGATCTGATCCCTTATCTATTGGAAGAGAAAAAGGACCACAGCACTGTCCAAGGTTCGATCATCACAGTCAACGTCATTTTGCTTACATTGATATGCTTGACCCCCGGATTGCGATTTTGGGTTCGGTTTGGCATGCTTTGCGCTGCCAGAATCGACGACAGTGTGTCAGCCTTCACACATCGTCAGTTCGATTGCTGACATTCCTGCAGTACTGATGATAGTTGCTCACACGTTTGCAATACTGCTGTCAACGTCCTGCCTCGTGGGCCACAGCTTCGGTCTCGGCAAACACATCTGGAATCTGTCGTTGAACCTCACGGAACTCCCAGCAGCAACAGGTCGAATCACCAAAGCACTCTACGGATGTTATCTTGCGTACTCGACAGCCATAACCTTCACCAAAATCTCCACCATGGCGACCTATTTCCGCATCTTTGTCCCCAAGGGAATGCTTCGCAAGGTCGTCCTTGCAATCGTATTCATCGTCTTGTGCTTCTGGATCTGCTTTATCTTCGCCATTATTTTTACTTGGATGCCGGTCAAAGCTATGTGGGATTACACGGTCAAGGGGAAGTGCTTCCCAGGTACGAATTTTCTTTTATGTCAGTTCGGCATTCAACATTGCGATGAATTTGTTGCTGTGTTTTTCTCCGTTGCCGACGCTGTGGGACCTAAAGATGCCAGTGGTGCAACGGGTCGTGTTGTGTATTATCTTCAGTGGCGGAACTTTGTAAGTCACACTTCTCACATAATTGTCCAATAGAAAGCTTACTGGAGTTCAGTGCCTGTGTGGTTAATATTCTTCGACTTACTCAGCTCCATCATCTGAAAGGCGTTGATGTCACACGTAAGTCTCCATCCCTTGCACAAACGAACCCCTCTACTAGTAGTGCCGTCCACTAACTCTGCGTCTCTTCAGGTCAAACTGTCGGTTCCCTCAATTGATCCGTAGTAGAAGTCAACACCGCAATAATATGCAACTCACTATCCGCTCTCCGGCTCCTCGCAACATGATCCCTCTCAAAACTATTCTAGCACCTCTCCCACTCCTCAGAGCGTACCCTGCTCTCAGCTCCTCCCAAACAACGTCCAAACTCAGCACCTCCAACAGCACTCCAAGCCCATCAAAACCATAGACCAACCTCCTCCGCATCCAGATCCCCGCGTCAAAATTCCAACTTAAAAGAAGGGAAGAAAGTGACAGGGGTTGGACGAGGAGAGTAAGTGACGGCACGATTGTGGTAGAGCGCACGTTCGACAATACGGAGTTGAAGGAATTACCACCTGTACCAGCTATACCGCCCATGTTACCGGAAAGGAGCCAGTAGTAGGAAGGATGTTGGGATGTTTAATGATACGACCAGGTTATTTGAGAAGAGCAGTGAGGAGGATTTTGTTGAGGAGGATTTTGTTGAGGAGGATTTTGTTGAGGCGAGATCTCCTGGAAGAGGGGCGAAAACGTGATTGTATTCTATTTATTGGACACAACTTTTTGCGCGCTCACAACACTGCTGCTGCTGTGAATGGGATTTGGGCTGGTGATTAGAAGACTTTTGTTCAGGGTCATTGTAGTCACTTATAATCAGTCATCCGCCTCAGAGCTGATGATTCGAATCATTAGCTAAAGGCTCAATGGCCACAATGGAATCAGAAGTCTGACGTACAAGAATATCGGTACTGCCAAGAGTCAACTTTTGAGCAAGCTTCGACGTTCCCATTCCCTGGCACAGTCGTAGTAGCTCTACAAGCCATCTGTAGCGTAAGCCGATACGTTCGTGGCTCCATTTACTCGTTTCTTCATCATTATATTGTCTACTCCATCCGCCACTCGAGAGTTCCTGCCAGTCAACAAAAGGCACTCTTCAGCTTTAAGCAATGGGCCGCGGAAACCGTACTAATTCATCTCCATCTCACAGAAACCGGCTCAGAAAATCTCATGCACCACTTGGTTCGGCCCTTCCAACTCCACCCTTTATCTTTCCCCACCAGGCTCACCCTCCAATTCCGCCATTAGGCCCGGACTTAAATACTGAACGCCGTCCAACTCCGCCGCACTCATCTCCCGCGTCTCTCCTCCTCTCTCCCTTCCTGCCTCTTCCCCAACATCAAGTTCCGCTTTCTCGAATCTTTTCTGGGATAACTTTCGATAGGTTCTGTCGTAGTGCAGAACGTTTCCCTTGATCGAAAGGAAACATGTCAAAGGAGTCCGAAAAGGCATATTGCAGCGAGAGAGGCGCTGATTCCTATGCCGATTTTGGTGCCGGTAGTGACAATTAGTTCCGAAGACGATTTTGCTGACGAGGTTGGGGAAGTGGTAGTGTGGGATGTGAGACTTGAGGAGATATGCAATGTTGTTTCGGCCTAGAGGTGATGCAAGGTTTAGTGTGCGTTCCCGTCTTGTGTAGGGAAAATTGACGACAGACGGAAGCAGCTTGAAAATTGAATTGGGACTTACTTGGGCACTAAAAACATCAATGTGCATGATGAGCAGAAGGAAGAATCGTATCGCACGCATCGCTGCCGGCTCGGGGAGTGAACGAAGTCACGAAGACGGAATCAGACTTTGAGACATTTGGTAACTCTCCACTTATCGGCGACGAGAAGGAGTCCGAGTATTGTACTCGAGTTTTGCGCACCCTTGGTGATCTCCCAAGAAGTTAGGACACGATCTGAAATCTTGACAGTGCCTGTCCAGCTTTGGTTGGCGATTGCTCGTCTGTTCTGTTTCGTGACCGGAATCTCGACGCTTCACAACCCTCTGGCTCACGTAACCCTGCGCGCTTCTACTCAGGCCGGCTCAGGCCCAGCTCAGCTTCGACTCAGGTCTGCTCAGGTTTGCTCACCCATCTCACTAGAAATCGTTAACTTTTAACGAGGGACCTGAAAAGGCCCCCTTCCGCAGCCAGCGATCCCAATCTGTCCCCATTGTATATTACTAGTCAGAACTCATTTACAGACGGTTATCCCCGTCCGCCTGTCTTTATGCAAAATATGAAAATGCCCACATAGGGACCGTTTTGTGTCTTCCTTCAGAGCGATTCACGTCGTCCTCTACGTTTGCCTAGGGCTTCGTACTCTATAAATGGCCGTTTCCCTCTTGTATTCACATCTTTTCTTACCCATCTTCTTACCCAACCTCTCATACATCTTTCTACACATCTTCTCACACAACTACTCACACATCTTCTCACCTATCTTCTCACCTATCCTCCCTCCTATCCTCCCTCCTATCTTCCCTCCCATCCTCCCTCCCTCTTTTCTCCCTCTCCAATCCCTCTTCCGTTTCTCTAGCAAGACCTTCTTTTCTTGTTTTTGCTCCAGATATCCATACCTGCGTATGCACAACCCTGCACAGTATGAGCACTAAGTGGGCAAAAGGATATTAGAGAGGTGTTACGGCCTTGGTTTACGATCCCCTGGCACATCGCCAGCCCTTTTATTTTATGAAACACCAGCCATCGTACGAACCCCTAATCTTCCCCTGATCTCATGCAGTCTATATATACTTGGACGCCTATACTCTCTTTTATTCTCTTCTCTCCTTAGCTTTAGATTCTTGTACCTAGTTTACCAATCGAGTCGGTTTTGCCCTTCGAACGGGTTTCCCTACTCCCCTATTGACTGAGACGTGACAGTCGTTTCCTGTCAATCTTTAAAGCTATAATTAGAAAAAGGTAGGGGAGTTACTTGGAGCCTATCTCTATTAGAGGATTAGGGGCCCTAATGTAGCTCCTCGTCAATCACTGATATAATTAGAATTAGGCAAGGGAGCTGGATAGGGTACCTGAGTTCAGACTAAGAATAGAATTTTCGGGTACGACAACTGGCTATTAACTTTTCGCGCTATTTTCTGCCCCTTGTTTTTGCCCCCTGTGTTTGCACTCTGTCTCTAGGGTAAAATCATATGTATAACTAATGAGATGTGCTTATTTCTAGTAGAACGGTCACTATACTTCCATTAATATAAGTGGCAACTTCAGCGAGCTAAGCAGCGTAGTGAATTTGCCAGGTTTCTTGGTCTTAACGAATTACATACGAATGGAAGGTAGTGACTAATACCAAAGATGCCTAATTTAAGAACTACTGGCCTCGTGGGATAATCTCTCATGATCACCGCATTACTTTTTGAATTACGTAGGATAGCACACCTGGATAGTCCCTATGCTCTAGTGAGGGAGAGCAGCACGGACGTCTTCCCTTGAACAGCCATTATTCCTTGTCTGGAAAATCGCACGATTAAGATAATATAATATAATATATCAATATTCTATTGCTATAGTCTACCTAACTCATGTAACTACGGATCCAGTTTACAAAATAAGTCTTCTAGGAAGCCCAAAGGCAGTTCACAAGTCTATAAAATTTAGGTTTCATTCCATATATTTCTAACTATAACTTACCCAACCTTGCTCACTATCCGACTATGTAGAATAACTTCTTGCTCCCGGAGCAAAATGAGAGTGAGGCTTTCTTAAGGGGAGAAGAAACACGACAAACAATTCAACTACAAGTTGATGTAAGTCATACTGCAACACTGACGAACCAACAAATTCAATCCATGATATTATAATCCCAAAAAAAGAGACGTTTGAGACGCGGGAAGTTGAGATTGTTACCAGTAGAACCTTCCTCGAACTGTCAGACAACTTCAGCTAAAAATCCTCGTACAATCATAGATTGGTCAAAGTGTAAGCCCAAATCGCCCACTATACCTTTACAATCAAGCTATCTTTCCCTTTTCCTCAATCCACGGACGCAAAATCTCCCACAGCTCCTTCGGCTGCTCAACCATAACCCAATGACTGGAGTTCAAGCTCGTGATTGTAAGGTCCCCGAAGAAGTCCTTCATTCCCGCTTCCTGGATTGCAGGTCTGCAAATCATATCCTGCTCACACCCCACAAACAATGTCGGAACAGTGAACTTTGTTGCGGGATAGTTGGGATTGATTTTCGCTTCCGAAGCATGGGTAAAGCCAGCCATTGCTTGTTTATACCAATTCAGAGGCCCAGTCATTCCACCGGCCTTCATGATCTTGCCGTGGATTTCGAGCTCCGATGGCTTCACCCACGGTGCGAGCTCTGTCACCTTCTTCTCTTTGATCCAAGCTTCTATCCCGCCTGGCTCGCAGAGGTTCTCGATCCAGATGTTGGGATCAGCCGGATAGAAGAGTGATGCTTGGCTTAGGGGCTAGATGAGAAGTGTCAGCTTTACTCTTAATTGAGATGGAGCTCCCCTAAAGGAGACGAGAGGATAGCGCCTTCGCTCACATCAGCATTCTCCAGGATGGACGCTGCTTCAGGCTTATTATTGAAAAGCCAATAACCAAAAATTGGCCTCCCAATCAACTTTGTCGTTTGCGCGTTTATAGTATCGATGTCCGTCAACCGCGCCTGGGAGGGAGTATACCCCACCGCTAAGAATATCAGCATCGAGAATCGTTTTGGGTACATGCGTGCGACTGTGGACAAGAACGAAGATCCCCACTAGAACAAAGAGGAGTCAGTAATTGCTTCATTCATGATTTGAAGTTTGCTCGCAAGACGGTTACTCTCTTAAGACTCCAGGAGCAGTCTCTAATAAGAGAAATGTTGCTCTCCAATTGCGACGTACATCATGACCAATTCCTACCACAATAGGCAGTTTCTCGTGGTCTAAGATCTCCATCACCTGTTTGGCTATGATCGTGTTGTCATAAGCTGATACCTCGGTAGGCTTAGAGGTATCGCCGTACCCGAGGAGATCGGGAGCGATCATACCGTACCCTGCGTCTATGCATTGTTGAACTTGGTTATGCCAGTGATAGCTGGAACTTGGGTATCCGTGAAGGAAAAGAAGTGTGGGCTTTCCAGATTGAGCGGGAATGTCTATATACCCGTACTTAGACCCATCGGAAAGAGTTAAGGTTTTAGCGTGGGAGGGGGTGGTGATTGAAGCCATTGTGGTTTCTTAATGTAGACGTATGGTAGCACGATGTAGATTGGAACTGAAAGTCGTAATGAGTATTTGAGCCTGCGTGAGCATAAATTCAAGTTCGGTATGGCTAGGAAGTGGTTTGATTTTATACCGAGGGGCCAGTTGGTAAGTTCACGCCAATAGCGGGGTTAGCGGAGCATGACATAGTTGTAAGCTAAGCTGACACTAGAACTTAAGGCCACGTATCATATAATTATGCTTTGGGGAAGGCGGCATAAAGAGTCAGAGATAAGATGATCCGTGGGTAAATTACAGGTTCAACCGTGGATTTTCTACTTCTCTTGTTAACAGTGGGTAACGTCCTGTGACCTCGTCGATAACAGATAGAAGCGAACTTCTAACGTAAGGGGTTGATCGGCTGAAGTGCAGGGTCTCGAATAAAGGCAAGTGATATAATAATATCACTTCGAAGTCTGCACGTTACTAGTATGTATGAGATACTGTATTGAGTTGAGCACGAAGCTCCTACCTAAGGAAAACCACTCGACTTATGTAGAACATTCATGAGCTGGGTCCCACGGGATCCCTTGGAGTCCTAAAGAGCCTTGCTCGGCTCCTAGGGGCCATCACGTGATCGATGCACCAGGGTGTGTCGTGACGGATCAGAAATTTTGGAAAGACCATATCACAT
>NXFV01000851.1:0-19094 GCA_002803225.1 Gamarada debralockiae | reverse complement strand
AGTATATCAGAGAAGTAGCAATAGGGAAAGGGAGACAATGGTGATTGTATTGAAAAGAGGTTTCGTAGTACTAGTGCGCTTGTGTGATATGAACTCAAGCTTGCCTTCCCAAAGTAGGGTCAATAGGCCTTACTTATCCTTCACTCCTGACTCCTGGTTTTCACATGCTACCTGTACTGTTGCTGACTCTGCAACTGACTGTACACTGACTAACTGCTGACTAATCGCTGACTAGTCCTGACTGTGCAGATATGTTGAGCCCTGGCTCAAGTAATCATGATAGTTCCAACGATGTCACCTGATCTCATATGAAATCGCCCATTTGAAACCGCCCATGTGAAACCGCCCATGAAATCGCCTGTGTACCTTCAGGAGCTAGGCTCTTGTTACACCTAGGGTTGAAACAGAGGTAGTAGTATTAGTACTACTAAGAGCTACTTGTTCTAGCATAGTACAATCGGCCTTATAGGTAGAAGCTTAAGTGTTGTAACAGCTAGTAGTAGCTAGAGAGCAATAGGAGAGATTATAGTATACTAGAGAAGTAGTAATAAGAGGAGTAAGACAATAGTAGTTAAAAAGATATTTCGTTATAATTGCTTATTACTAAAGGATTATAACTCAAGCTTATCTTCCAAAGTAGGGTTAATAGGCCTTACTTATCCTTTACTCCTAGCTCTTGCCTTCACATAATAACTGTACTACTACTGACTCTGTAACTGACTGTGCACTGACTAACTGCTGACTAATCGCTGACTGTCCTGACTATGCATATATACTAAGCCTAGCTTAAGTAATAGTTGCCATGTGAAATCGCCCATGAAATCGCCCGTGTACCTTCAGGAGTTAGGCTCTTGTTACATGCCCCCTAACCTCAATTTCTTGGCCCATCACATCTGGTACCCTCCGTACAACAAACTATATTACTAAACTTAGTATAGCGCAAGTCTTATCCCTTGATATAACATTGCTAGAGATTAACTAACCTTATAGTCTTTAGTAATGCAATATCTTTGTTCTATAAATAAATATGGAATTGCAGCGAAGAATGACGTAGCCTTTCTTAAGTCTTCGATATCGCTTTCACCATTATTGATTTTGTCTTTTAAAAGTTTAATATACCTCAAATATAACTAAGCAAACCTTAGTCGAGTTAGCGACCAAAGTCTTAAAGTGAACTTCTACTAAGGTACTTTTCTTACTACTAACTACTTTATACCGTCTTGTTATGTTTTCTGTTTCCTCGAACTAAAGGACATTTTTGTTATAGCGTTTAGCTTTTTATCATGCTGGAAGTTGTTATAAAATCTAATAAGGCTATCTATTCCCTTGTCACGACAGATTAGAGTTTTAGAGTTTTTAAAGAGTTAGCAATAATTTCCTTTGAAGCCTTAGGAAGGCACAAACCTAACGTGATGTTCCATAGCACAGTGAATGATATGTCTATTTAGAAGGTTGCAAATTGATGTCTTATGTAGCTCTCCTCCCTACAAAACGCTTACCCTCAAATTTGCAAGCCATTTGATGGGCGTTACGGTATTTGCTTCCCTAATTCCTCCTCCATGCCACCACTCTGCCCTTGAGGAGCAGGCTCAGGTGAAACCCGTTAGAGAAAGGACGCTTGTTATGGTGGGTCTGACGGAACTATTTGCTACCGAGGAAAAATTTACAGTGGTATGATCAGACGATAATTCAAATCTTCGCATCCAATGCGGCCAGTCAGCATCACCGCTCTGCTCTGTGGAGGCTCGCCTACATATTCAGTGCGAGGACCCGCGATTATCGTAAGGCATATAACTAACCCAACGTCAAAGCAATATACTCTAACGCCTGACAATCCCAAATATCCTTCATCACTCGACCAATGCCTTTCCGGTAGGCGATGCCCTCTTTCCATTCAATCCACAGGACATTATAAAATTCATACATCGCATACTCTGGCTTCGGGCGCTCTCTCAATTTCCATTCAACGAGATCGAGGCCTACTATACTATTCTGTGCTGCCCAAGAGAAATTGCAACTAGTTCGCACCTCTCCTGAGATGCCTTTGCTGGGTCGTATGAAATAAGGCCGCCCCTGAGTGGATCTTCATGCAATTGGATGGCTCCTGCCCATGTCCCGCCTTGATCGCGAAGTGAGAAGGACATATGGCCACGAGAAATTTTCTCGCCCAGGCAAAGCCACGCCCTACTTGTTTCGCATGACAGGAATGTGGCCACAGGACAGACCACTGGGTCTTGCCCTTCACTACAAAGTGGTATAGGATACCAGAAAGCAGTCTCAGGGATAGACTCATGTTTGTACCAGTAACGGGGTAAGGCGCAGCCGTCGGAGGGGTGTCCATCAACAGAGTATCTGGAACCAGCATTTCTTGATGGGTTGGAATAATGGCATTCGTGTCTAGTCCAGCCTGGTGGAGGCTGTCTATCTTTGCCGAAGAACTTCTCTCGAAAGTTCGACATTGTGCTTTCGACTGGTCTTTTCGCTTGCTTTTCTCGCTCATAGCTATACCACTTGACAAGAGGTGTGATCTGATAGTTTTGCCAGGATCTATGAAACAGTCTGATTTATAGTCGCAACCAGTAAGCAACTTTTTGGATCGATCTTACCTCGCCATCCAGCCCAAGACCAGCTTGGTGGGCAAGACTTAACCGTCGAGTTCCTCGGAATTCGGCGCTCAAGTGAACCATATGGCCGCCAAAGAAGCGCCATATCAAAGAACATGACGGGAAGACCACAAAGAAACCCCCGTCAAATATACTGCTGAGCGAGTACGCTATTCCCGCGAACGCACGCAAAACATCTTCCGGGTGTGTGAGGCACTTAACGTTGAAAGTCTTAACAATCTCGTTGTATTTTTGGAGGTCAGGATAGGGAAGTTGGAATAGCATTTGGTGGATTCTGATGGTGGAGTATTGGAGGTCCTGGATGATGGTTTGATCAAGGCCTTCGTACCAGCCTCCGCAGTCGCACTCCCATCGGACGGTTCCCTCATAGAAGATAATTCTTCTTTTTGAAAACAAATGCTCCTGGAATGTCCAAGCACGCTGACCCCAAATAGATTTTGCCGCTCTCTTAGGTCGTCGAGATTCAATGATTTTCAGCCCTTTTGAAGCTCATAAACACGCTGAGGGAGATGCCTTGGCCGTGATGCCCCATGCAAACCCCGTAGACCATGAAGAGGATTTGTTCCTTCTTCGGATATGATAGTTACATCAGCCTTTGCGAATATGGCAGCCATCTGATTGATCTGCTCTTGTTGTTTGGCTTCGTCGTCCTGAACAATGCAAAGCGAATCAACCCATAGATATCGCCCACCAAGGATCCTGACAAGAGCCATGGCATCCTTAATTGTCTGAGGTATTCCAACGACCCCGCTAACATTAGAGAACGCATTATCATATTGGCGCTGCTGTAGGTTTTTTCCCAAGGTCTTGAAAAAATCTATTCCACCCCAAACGTAGCTCAGGGCAAAGTAGGATAATTCCGGCTGAGCGGGAATTAGGCATTGACGCCATGTATCAATGAGCCAATTCGGGTTACCATCAGAAAGAGAACTAATAGCAGGCCGCTTTCGGCAATTATTGCCCTGATTCTGGTCGCAAGTATTCTTCCATCTCTGGATCTCCCTTCCGTTGATCCAGTGGCGGTTCAAGATCTTTCCATGACCTACAAACCGATTCCCGACTCTTCTCCGAACAAGGGCCAGCTCGGGAGATTTTGCACCTGACAAAGGATTGTCCCAAGATTCCGCAATCAACTTCACGCAGGGCTGCCCGCTTGATTTCTCGATGTTGAATTCGCGGATAGTTTTCTTGTCCCAAAGCGGTGGAAGAAATTTCAGAATGAAATGTTTGTGCCGAATACATTCGCTGGCAAATACCAGTTCGGCCGTTTCAAGCCTGGTTCGAAGATACTCATGAATAGGTAGTTTGAATGTGCGTAGGATTTTATTGCATACATCGCATGTGGGTGGCTATAGAAATGCGAGCATAGGTACCTGTATCCTAATATCGAGAAGTTGTGGTCCTGAATCATATTGGAAAATGTTTCGGCAACTATGACTCTCATATTATCCCCAAAGGGAATACCTGGCGCCTTTAACAGTATAACAACGGCCTTCTCCTAACAATGAACTCGATAACTAGACTAGCGAACTTATCATTACATTTCTGGAAGACAATTTCATTTCTGCTGCCAGGCGAATATCAGGCTGAGCAAACTATAGCTTGTGTATTCGGGTCGAAGTGTATCAATTCTATTTATCTTTGTCAAGTTACGAGGTTAGGAGCGGAAGTAATGACAGCTGAGTAACCATAGGAATGATGCAGGTGGGAATCCCTATGAAAACTCTGCTTATCTAGTATGTTAACTTATCTCAACTTCGAGTCTGCGTTGGCTCGGAGACTTCTTCTGTTCTGTCCATAAATTCGGTGTAAAGTTCTGCCGGTCGGTGGCGGCCATTAATAACCTTACCGTGGCGCTAATGGTTGACAGGTTCAACTGTACCTGATTTTACGATGGCCGCCAATCTGCGAGAACGAAGCTAAAAAGGAACATGATTTTGGATCAGAAAGATAATGTAAAAATGTCTCAGACCACCACTACGTTTCATGGCTTCATCAACCACAATCGATATACCATTGTGCGAGGGACTCATAAAGCTTGTATCGAGTGTCGTCTAAGAAAGGTAAGTTCATCGTTTCAAACATTACTTGCTGCTTGATGAGCAATTTGAGCAACTGTTCAATTTCGATCATGTAACCAGTCGATCCTTAATATGCAGAGAGTTGCTTGGATAACTATGGACTGACTTAATTCTCTGGTTAGGCAAGATGTTCTGGCATAGGACCAAAGTGTTCAAGATGTACCAAACGCGGCATCCCTTGCTCATATCCACCCAGAAACTCCAACACCAGTTCCAAACTCCAGAAACCTACCCAAAGTCGATCTGCTCTGAATGAACACTTTAACAGATCAGGTAAAGAGGGAGCAACGGATCGTGGCTTAGACCGTACCAGGCGCAGGCCTCGGTCAAGTCACCACGTTGAACTCTCAAACACGGAGCAAAGGATGGATAGCAGCTTGAGCAACCATGGTCACGCTGCACCTGGCGTGTTGGCAAATGCCCCTGAAGTTGAGGACGTGGTGGAATCCTCGTTACATAGGCAAGAGTCGGCACCTGATATTTCTGAACAGTCGGAGGAGGTCGTACATAACCAGCTAGGAGGCTTTACTATTCGTGAGCCAACTGGAAAGGAAGTAGATCATGCGGACCGATCAAATCGGCGGCAAACCATTATTGAAGATGGGGACCAAGGCCCAATCCAGGGGGGGCATTCTAGCACAGTCAGGAACTATGGCCACAAACGTACGTGTCTCCAAATATCATTATATTCCTTCCGATGCTTATTCTCCCGACAGATCCTGAAGATGGAAATTCTTCTCCACTTCTCTCATTCTTTGTCCCTCATCATGGAAGACACCGCGCTCTGCTCCTCGATAAACAACGCAGAGAACTGTCCTTAGGTACTTCAAGTGGCTGCCTAAACTCATTCAATATCTTAGGAGACTCGCCCTGCTCTAGCGCAGAGTACAGCCAATACGAAATTCGTCCTGCCGAGTCTTATATCCGCTTACAGAGTCCCGTACCTCATGATCCGCTTATATCCTCCAGCCCTCCATCCTTGTACAATTCGCAGAATTTCGGTAATGGAAATGCTGAGCTTCTATCTTCTGGTGTGCCCTCTAGTGGGAATCACTTTGGCCAACCAGGCGACTTCGAAAATTACGTTCAACCGTACGGTATGAATATGTCAAACCGTGATCATGGCCATTCTCTACCACCAACAAACGACTCGACAAGCGCCTTGGAAAGAAGATGTTGTGATTGTCTCGACTCAGCACTCACCGTACTGGAAGAGTCGTATCAGGACGATAGTGGTTTCGATAACATCCTTGTCGATTCGCTGCAGTATTCTCCATCTAGGGACCATCCTCGTATCGATAAAATGTTCGCAGATAATGAAATCCTCGTCCAGCGCTGTACATCTTTATCAAGCTGTCAAGACTGCATGAAATTGTCGAACTTCCTTACGCTGCTGGCCACCATCGTGGAGAAGGTGGTTAAGAGATATGAGACTATTGCAAGACTATTAAGAACGCAAGTATCAGCAGCTAAGCCAAGAATCGAAGCACCAACCAACTTGCTCAATGATAACCCGCCCGGCATCGAAAACGACAGGTCTCTGCATCTTGAATTGCAGTTTGGGTCGTATAAATTGACAGACAGCGGTACTATCGAGCGCGTCTGTCGATGCTTGCTAAACTGTGAATTGAAGAAATTAGAACAGATGATCGCGCATTATTTGAGGATTGCCGATTCAGGGTCGATACGACGGAGTACACGAGCTATCTTGACCAGTTGTATGGAAAAGGTCCGTATTATGGCCGAGCAAATTGCGGACGAGAGAGCTTGAGGCACGTCGTCTATTTATAGACAAGCAACCAATGAAATGCTTTTGTGATGGTATTATTTACAGAGAATGTGTTATGTCTGATTGCTCATACAGTGCTCAGTTTATCATTATATAAGTGTAGTAGTACAAGGACCGACAAGGAGGCAAGCCATTTTAATCAACCGCAACGAAAGAAAGACGGCAAAACCGAGAGAAAGAGACATCGAGAGATCTCGAAAAGGACGATCCACTTGTTTCCGCTATGCTTGTGCAAACGAGGGCCTCGTTCATAACTTCACTTCGAATCTTGTTCTCAATGTGGCCCCGTACTTCCAGAAAAGAAGTGGGATTGGAACGCAAAGGAGTGAGATAAACGCCAGTATACTCTTTCTTCCAGTTAGCGTCGACATGATAGGACCCTGGAATTAGAGTATGGCACTTACATTTCCCCAGCCGAGGCCAACTGCGGCATACATCGGAGGCCCTGCCAGCGGTAGCACAGTCGCAAAGATACTTCGGAGGACGGTACTAGCCGCAAGACCAGAAGCTGCATAGATTGTGAATGCGTCGACCTTTACATGATGCATCAGTAAGTGCTTTACTAGCGATCTGCTCAAAGTTATTTGCTTACAATATATGTTTGAACAGGCAAGAAGATGAGCAACAGTCCGACGCCTAGGACATAAGTGCCTAGAATGGGCACTATCCAATGTGTATCAGCTTTTGAGGCCCATCCGTACCAGAAAAGTCCGATGGGCACGCAGGGAGCCCCGAGAATCATGTGTGGTAGCCTGTATTCAGGCTTTCGAACTCCGTCGTGCCTTGTTGTCATATACGTAACTAGCTTGTCGGAACTGAACGTACACAGAAGCAGACCAGTGACGTTACCCATACCGAGGCCCAAGTAGGCAAGACCAGAAATACCAGTGGAAAACCCGTAGCCTTCCTGAAAGACAGTTGGAAACGTTGTGAACAAGAGAAACAAGTAGCCATAACAGATGGCCATGAATAGCGATAGGAGAAAGACGATAGGGCTGAAGATGAGCATCTTTGATGGTCTTATGATGGCCCGAGTGAAGACCTGGGCTCTCGTCTGGTCCGTGGTAGGTGACTGGACGTACAAATCTGGATTGCCAGTTTCCTTGCGAGCCTGGGCGGCTTTCTTGGCGAGTAAAGCTGGTGCATAGGTTTCTCGGAGAAAAATGGCTGTGACAATAGTCATGGCGCCAGACATAATGGCCAGGAGCCAGAACACCCAACGCCAACCCTTGGCCTCTGTAAGGAATCCTCCTATCACTGGACCAATAACAGGACCGAGGAGGGGACCAGCTGCGTATAGACTAATTGCCATGCCTCTCTTATCTGCAGACACCACGTCGTAAACAGTGCCACCCCCGATCGCCAGTGGAGCCGCGCCAAAGCATCCTGCAAAGAATCTAATAGCCACCAAGCTGCCCAAGGAATTCGCTCGAGCGCACCCAATCTGCAAAGCAGTGAAGGCGACATTACTAGTGTTATAGAGAATATTGCGACCGTAAATCTCGGATAGCGGGGCGAGAACCAGTGGCCCGCATGCAAAGCCCAAAACGTATACCGTTACAGCAAATGTACCCAAAAGCTCGTTGGTCGAGTTGAACTCTTGTAGGACTTGCGGGAGGCCAGGAGAAAACATCGAAGAGGCAAGCGGGGTGATGAATGTAATGGCGGAGACGATTCCAACGTACATCATCTTTTTCCACGCGGGGAAGTTCTGCGGATTCTCGGGGTCGTCTGGGCCATCCCACGAGACCTTGTTTTGGTCGACGGCGGCAGAGGCTTGCAGGACAACAGTGGCTTTGTCCTTCGACGGTCTGCCTGCCTCTTCTCTACCAACAATATCCTGGCTTTCAACTAAGGAAGGATTTGAAGCAGTGTGCGAGTCGTGCTGGTCAGATCGTTTTTCGGAGAGTCCATTCTCAGCGGCGATCCATTCCGAGTCCTCTTGTGCGGTCATGCCTTCGACAGATATCAAGAAATCGAATATCAAGGTGAAAAGGTGGACGGGTCAAAAAAAGGGCAAGGTATCTTGGGAGAGTACAAATTCATATCGACGATTTCAGGAGATTTTATAGAAATTTCAAATTGAGTTTGGGAAAAAACAATTACGAGTATAGCCGTGCCGCTGAAGCCTCCAACTTTGGAAGGCATGCGGGATGTATGGCCATCCAGAAGAGAAGCAAATAGGGAAATCACCGCTGTGCGTTGCGGCTTGGATTTAAGCCGTGCCATGCAACACTGCGTCAATGCGTCATTGCGCCATTCCGCCATTGCCTCGCCTACAAAGTACGGCGCTTTTATTAGGCCGCACTGGCCCCACGAACTCCATCATTACTGCAAGGATCCTAGCGTTACGCCTTTCCCGAGCCAGGTACGGGATTGCCAGAACAGGAAGACGCCGTCACGTCCGAAAGAAACAATATGCCGCATAGAGAGTAGTGTGGTGGTGGTTACTTGATTAGAATATGATGGTGGGATGTTCACCAGCTGCCACATTCTTTGCATAAAACATCTGTCTGTTCTCGCTTTGTGATATTGATGATCACATTAACCTCCAGGGAATTCATTGATTGACGTCTCGAAAGACGTCATCAGTAGAACAAATCATGTATTCAATCTCACTATGGCTTGCCCTTCCAACTTTGTTCTTGCTCAGACTTTTCGTTGGCCTGGTTATCAATATTCATGCGGCATCGCAGTCTGGCTTACCATATCTCCTCGTCCCCTGGTCCGAGGAAAATGTCCCCGCATACTTCTACACGTTGCTGTTCAGAAAGTATGATCTCATGCCCACTGGTAGAGCAAAATTAATCTTCAGGCACTGGGCCTGGGAGGACAAAAATGAGTAAGTATCGCTCGTCGTGTCTCGTTGTAGCCAAGTCCAGGAACCTCGCTAATGTACGAACCACAAAGCATGCATAGGAAGTACGGATCTGTGTTTATGCTTGTGAGTCCGCTAAGCAAGGTGGTAAGTAGGAACAACCCCCCTCTTTTGTCTAAGATTGGTTCTCGGAGTACTAATCTTAGAGGAGAAAAGATATACATTGCAGAGCCGGAGGTTGCTATGCAGATTTTCAGCCGAAGGAATGACTTCCCGAAACAAATAGCTCGGGAACGTAAGCTCAAGATGTGCTCTGGACATTCTAGATATGTTGCTAAATCATCTAAGGTTACATTGCTATCTTCGGCAATAACCTCGTCACTACCGAAGGGTTGCCATGGAGGACCCACCGGAAAGTTGTCAATCTTGCTTTCAACGAGGAGATGTATCGCACCACGGTGTCCGAGGCTGTACGGCAGACAAAATTGCTCCTTCGCCACTGGAACGCATTCGATGCCGCCCAAAATCCTTCAACAGCGTCGTTTTGTGATGCTGCGGATCAATTCCAAACGTGAGTTTGTCACCCCTAAACAACCGTGCTCTGAGTACGAGAAAGAGGAATTTTGATGGAAAGCTAAACTTGTTTGTCTTCAGATTGGCGCTCCATGTACTCGTTGGCTCCGGATTTGGAATTCCCCTGAACTGGGAGGAAGCAGAACCGGAGGCTAGGAAATACCTGTCCTCGTCCAAGGAGAACAGTGCGACAACAAAGGGATCTCACAAGTTATCATTTCATACCGCCATTCGTACTGTTATTGACAATTTGCGGTCCTTGCTAGTCTTACCTCACCCGCTGCTTGCGCTGTGTGGAGGTTCAGAAAAGGTACTCGCTTTCAACGAACTTCAAGTCTACATGAGGGAATTTCTGGAGAAGGAACGAAGCCAAATGACAGCTTCTGATTTTGACGTCAAAGATCCCAAAGGAAAGCCTGCTCATCCTCATAGAGGAAATATCTTGAGTGTGTTGCTAGCCAATTCACGGCAACCAGGGGGAAAGGAAGAGGGAATCTCTGATAAAGAAGTTGTTGCAAACACCTTTGCCAGTCTTGTGGGTGGTAAGAAAAATGAATAGTTTGAAGAAGGAAAAAATAAAGATGTGATATGCTAACCTGGTTCTTAGGACACGAAACTACTGCCACAACTTTGAACTATGCGTTGATTCTGCTAGCCCTCAACCCGGATATCCAGATGAAAGCATGGGAGGCGGTGAAAGGCTGGTATGAAAAAGCTCAGGTTGAAGGTCGCCACGAGGTCTCCTACCCAGAGGATTGGCCGCAACTTCAATATATTAGCGCGATCATGGTAATCATTCCATCTCTTAGCCGGGACCCCTCTTCCCCTTTTTTTTACCCCCCGTGCCAATGTCTACTTGTTCCCGAAACTGACTTCTCGGAAAAGATGGAAACATTGAGGCTGTATCCTCCAGGAGCAATTGTTGGCCGCTGGACTTCGGATAAATCGCAGATCATCAGAGTCGAAGGGCGAGGCCATGTTATTCCACCTAATACCTTCCTATTCCTGAATATGTCTGCCTCTCACTATAATGAGAGTACATGGGGGCCTGATGTTAAAAAGTTCAACCCCGACCGCTGGTTTGTCTTGCGTGAAAACCCCTCTGGGGAGAAATTTATTCAGATGGCCAAGGCAGGAACGTACTTTCCATTTTCTGGGGGCTCACGGATCTGCATTGGACAGAAGTTTTCACAGGTAGAATTTCTTACGGTGATAACTACCGTCCTTCAGACGCACAGTATCGAATTGAGTGATAATTCACTAGAAGGAATTGCGAAGGCCAACTACGCCCTGGGCCACAGGGCTGGGAATCTGGCAGCACAAGCTAAGGGAAATTTAAGAATCACTTTGAGATCTAGATAGAGTGGGGGTCTTGGCGGACTTCCGCCTCCGCTTACTGGATTTTTGTCATGAATGAATTACGGTTGAACTTCTTCTAACTTGATGATCTTTTATCCTGCAAGGAGCGCATCCCTCTTCGTATGAGATGCTAATTGATATTGTCTTGTGTATGTAATAGTAATCATGCAAACCGTCGGTCAGTCAATAAGATCCGCACCAAAGGGAATGACCTCAAACCAGCGCACGAACACCTGGTCTCTCTGCTCGTTTCTATATGACTTAGATTCGATGTGTGGTCTGAATTGCATTTTGATATTGATCAAACTCTATAATGCAGTCTTTGACTGTTCTCATCATCAAGAAAAGATCTTAGTTAGGGTAATTTGAAGAAACCTTCTAAGTCTGTGCAACTTATCGTAAATTGTCAGCTGCACAGTGGTTGCTTCAGGAGACGCTCTAGGCCCGAAGTACTGAAAGCAGGTAGTCACCAATGAGGCCTGAAAACAGCTCTCAGCTCAGGCTGTTTCAGGGGCAAATAGCCTGTAGAGCCCCTATTTCATACCCTATATAATAGCCTAGAACTCAATGTACAGAAGGATCAATTAACTCAATGATGACTAAATTTTATCCTCATGTGACCAGTTGACAAAAATCTATGATCTGAGTAAGGGCGAAAACCAGCTTAATTTTTAGAGCGTGAGTATAACTTAAAGGCTTTAAGTATTCCAACGGGCATTCTTAGGCTGTCATGTCTAAGCACGTGACTATTCAATCGGCAAATCTTTGTTAAGTTTCGGCCTCAGATATGAGGCCTACGGTACAATACGCTTTGACGACAGAACACGGCGTCTCACCTACAGAACTTATCTAGCACCTGTAGAGACTGTAGATTTCTTCTACACAGAGATCAATAAAAACTGATTTCCCCATGCGTAGTATTACCCTACTGTACGTGCCCCAAACCTACCTATTGTTGCACTAGTCCATAACTAATTGGGAGTCCAATCTTACTCCGTGTTCCGTACATTTCTGTTCTGCCATCGGCAAGTGATTAATCCGTTGTACAAACTAGGAAATTTCCGCACATACCATGTCCCCTAGCCAGCTATATTTTGTCAACGCTGCAACTGGCTTTGTCCCTTCTTTGAAACTGTCCTTATGATCGCGTATCGTTAACTATCCAAGTCCATATTCTCTTTACCGCAACCTCACGGAGTTCTGCGGTAGAATCAGATTACAATGATGAGTGCCGAGTCAGCTGCTGTTATCAATTTTGACATATGCGATGAGAACATTTTCCAGAGGACTGTTGTTGTGACTGGTGGTATAATAGCCCTATTATTCCTTCGTATTTGTAGTCAAATTCAACGCTGACCACATTCTTAGGAGCCTCTGGTATAGGAAGACAACTTGTAGAATCGCTATCTGAGCGCGGGTAAGACACAGAAACACATGATTGCATTGATTACATTGCTGATCGCAGAATAATCCTCTTGCTGCAGTGCTTGTGTTTGTTTTGGAGATCTTTCTATAGAAAATGGCGTCGAGGTAGAGGATAGCATGATCAAACAATCAAGACAGTAGGCTCGCTTATCTTATTATCGTGAAGGTAACTGATATTGGATCGTTCTAGAGTCAAGTTTGTTCATTGCGACGTAACAAGCTGGGAGGACCAAGTCAAGCTCTTCCAGGCCGCTCTTGCATTTTCTCCGGATAACAAAATCGATGTCTTGATACCGTGTGCTGGAAATTCTTTGACAGAAGCATTTTTCAATGCCAAAGGTGAGCAGCAAGAGATCAAGAGACTGCAAGAACTATATTGTTTAGACAACCTAGTCCCCGAACCGACCGCCTTGGATCCGCCGAGTCTTAAATTTCTCGATTGCCATCTAAAAGGAACGATCTACACCACGTATCTTGCGCTCCAATATTTCGGGCAGAACAACTCTTCCGATCCTAAAAAAGACGACAAAGTTCTAATTTTGATAGCTAGTGTCGGGGCTTACGTCGAGACACCGGCAATGGAGGAGTATTCGATTTCCAAATATGCAATCCGGGGGCTATTCAAGTCTTTGAAGAGAGAGAAAACGCCATACCGTTTGCGAGTAAACCTGATAGCACCTTCGTAAGTTCATATATACTTTCAAATAAGAATACTACCAGCACCGATGCGATAAGTTCTATGTAGGTTTATCAAAACTCCATTGGTCGCGCGTCGAGTGGAGTATCTTGAAAACAAAGGCATTAGATGGGCTAAAATTGAGGATGCGGCAAAAGCTGTACTCGCTATTGTCTCTAATAAAGCCATATACGGTATATGACTCTGATAATGGCCCGCTTTGACACGTAGCTGATATTCAAACTCTCCCACAGGCCGTGCATTTGCAATAATCCATGGAGAGACAGGTATTGTGGACCTTGAAGACGATATAGGGCATCTCAGTGGGTCGTTGCGACAAGAGGCGATCACAATGCTCAATATGTTTGGATAACGTAGAACAATTGCTAAAATTCAATTCACATCATTTCAAGTACACGTTCCTAATGTGAAATGATTTCTACAAGAAAACGAATTAGTCTTCAGTGCCTTTCAACTAATATCATTATATGATGTAGTCCTTTTTTAAATGATTTTAATGTTCCCTGTCACAGGTTGGCAATGCTTGACAGCACAGGCAAACTGTATTATTAAAGCGTAGCTTTTTTTACATTCCGACCCCCTTGCGCGCGAGGGTTAAGGGATCGGTTCTGATCACGTGAATTTAAAAATTCACTGTCACATGATATGGTCTGTGCACAGACCCGCGACGCTGGCAAAAAATCACAAAAAAATAAGGGTTTCAGACTATATTTAGTAGTTAAGTTTTAATTACGTATACCTGCTGCCTACTAAGTATAAGAGGGTACATTGTTTTGTTCTTTTCTTTGGTCATTACTAACCCCCAGAACACTCGTGATAATCATGTGTTTGTCCTGTTTATCTTAGGAAAAACCTTAAACCGATATTTTACCTCGGCCCGAAGTTTACCCGGGGCCGCCAACTCTTGGGCTAATTAGAAATTGTTTTGTAGAATTCGCGTAAAGCCTAATTAATAAGGCTTTAATTATTTGTCCCGTAGAATTTAGTATAACCTACTATACTGTATAATACGCGTTTTCTCTAGGCGCGTTCGGACCTATATACATACCCTTTTTATCCTTTTACGCCTGAAATAGATACTAAATACTACTCTAGTTATTACTAGAAGCGTCCGATCTCTTCCTTTTTCAAAGATATCTCTATTAGTCTTAGTAGTAGGTTATACGTAACTTATAGTTCTTACTACGTCTTAAGCGCAAAGAGCAAGACTAAACAGAAGGCCTTATAGTAGTTAGATCCTAATATCCGCCGTCCTAAGAGACGTGCTACGGCACCGAAACCTTCTGTACCTCCTCTAGATTTATGCCTAGAACCTTTGATCTCTCCTCTTATTCTACCCGAATCCCGTCCGGAAATCCCTCTTCGCGTACCTACCCCCCCTTCTCTACTACCTCAAGCTCTACTCCCAGAACAGTATATCCCTCCTCCTAATCCTCCCGAATCACGCCCGGATACCCCTCTCCGCGTACTTACCCCTATACTACCTCAAGCCCTAGGCTTCTTGTCTGCTGAATAATAGGGGTAGATATAGAGTTTTCATAAGGAGATAGATAAGATTAAGATAGAGACCTATATTCGGTGTAGAGAACAGTAGTTTTCTCTGGATTTGAAGGCTAGGATCTGTCACTCTTGTTTCCTAAGAGATAAGGGTAATAAGACTCTCTTTTTAATATCTATAGAGAATAATATAGACCCTAGGGAGGTTCCGGCCTACTTACTAGAGCTTATACAAGTAGAGGAGATAATTATTGCTCGTTCCTATGTGCAAATAGTAGTACATCGTTACCGCGGACACCAATATCACTATTCGGGCCACTATATAAGTTTTATACAAAACACAGTAAAGACAGTTGATATACTACCTAATCTGCCTTCTAAGCTAGATATCGTGGTCTTACGGCCCTTAAATCCTAAAATAGATAGTGATCTAAGGTATTAACGCTAGTTTCGGTCGGATTTTCGTATCTGTAAAGGATATATCATTACTTAGCTCTGTTACTTAAAGGCCAACTACCCTAATTACCGATACACGAATATCTCCCTCGACCGGCTTAATACTCTACTAATTAACGATAATATCTCATCGTCTATTATCTCTATTATTGATAATATAGTTAGGGAGGGTATCGAGGAGCTTCCGGTACAGGATCAGCCCGTTTCAGGCGAGCTGCTCCCTCTAAACTCCTAGTCTATAGTCCCAAATCTCAATATTACTACTACAGAGGTAGATCTGATCTTAAACTAGATTTCCGGCCGATCCGGTATACCTTCCGGCCTCCCTGCGCCGTCTATTCGCTAGACGCCTATCGATAAGGCGTCCAGAAAAGACTATATCTTTGCTATGGCCTTCCTAATATTATATCCTATAGGCTAGGCCGACTTTAATATCCCTTGGCTATAAAAGATTAACCTTAATGATTATGCTTAGCACCTAATTCGTTTTCGGGATAGGAGGTTTGGGCGTTATCCGCGCTGGCGGTTTTTAGTATTTAACCTTCTTATACGCTAAAAGGCCAGAGGCTCGGCCCGTTTTTACGTCTCTAAAGCTTCTGGTCTTAAGGATCTAAGCTATAAAGAGCTTACTAAGGTCCTGCTTACGGACGACGCCTTGCTGCCTCAGATTATACGTCAAGGTTCTACGCTTATAGGTACTCGCCTATATTAGAGGAACAAGAGTAATAGTCTATAGGTATAAGCCCGCTTTCTCTCGCCCGGAACATCACCTGTCTTTCTTATATTTAGCGCGGCCGATATGCAGTGGCACGACCTGTACCGACACTTCCCTGGCTTTTCGGACATAGAATCTACAAGTGAGCAGATTCGACGTAAATTTATCTAGGATAGGATATAGGATAACCCTTATATCATTACTTACTATTTAGTCCTTCAATTAGAGGCCTTTACTAGACACGTGTTACGTCCGTTTCTATGCTTTATAGACTCCTGGGACTGGTTTGAGTGGCAGGCCCGTAGTACTAGCCACAATCACGCCCTCTTCTAGATCCTATCTATACCCTCCCTTGACTAGGATACAGATGAAGCCCGAGCGGAATTTGCGTAGTACTAGGGTACGGTGATTACGGCCTGGAATCCGGACCAGTTACGGTTACCTGACGCCCGGAATCCTGCTTCTCTTGCCCGGGCAGACGTAGCTAATACTACTGACCAGTTTACGGCCTTCTTAAATCGGCTCTAGGTCTATCCTACTTATCGAGTACCTTACTATTTACAGACGAAGAAAGGCTTAGATACTCTACTAACTTGCCGCTTTTTCTTCCCTCGACTACTCTTTCTAGACCTAGTTATTACTTGAGAAATTAATTACAAGGGGTAGCTGTTCTCTCCGGCCTAGAACCAAGAGAACTTGAACTAGTATGTACCTATAATTACAATAGGTTAGATGGCCAATACCGATATTTAACTATCTACTAGCCTGTCTGTAGTACTCTCTTATATAGGAAAGTATGTTTCTAAGCCCGAAAAGTCCTCTGTATCTTATACTAAGCTATAATCTCAGATCCTTCCGTATATCAATGATCACGCTCCTCTCCTATCGTTTGTATCCAAGCTGCTTAATAAGCTTATTAGAGAGCGTGATTAGTTAGCACAGGAAGTCTCCTATATTCTCTTAGAGCTCCTAGTCTAAAATTCGTCTCGGGTATTAGTCAGCCTTGATTGTCGGCCGGAAGAGGTCCAACTTAACCTAATTATACTAGAGTCTGGCGAGGTTTTACCCTAGTGTTCTGCTTTACGGAGATACCGAGATCGCCTTATAGATACAGGAAATAGAAATATAGTACTCCTAGACCTAATACTCTTTGATTGCTTATAATACTAGGACTAGTATATCTAGAAGGTTTGGCCTAGGGCTAATCCAAGGGTAATAAACTACTACCCACAGTACTCAAATAACCCGAAATCCCCGGATTATTCTAACTACTATCGGGTAAAGCTTATGCTCTATCATCTGTTTATTAACTGGGCAGACTTACTATCTGTTGATAGCTAGATTTATAGGTTATATATCGATGTATTTCGGGCCTATAACAGGTTACATATATACCCACAAGACTTCTATACCAACCCGGAAGCTGAAGACTCGGACTCAGATGCTAAGAGCGAGGAAGATCCCTAAGAGAAAGCTGATATTAACTACCTACTTACCGATTTCGAGGCTTTTATACGCTGGAGACTACAAGACGATTTCCCCGCGGCGGACCTCCTAGAGAGCCTAGGCACCCGGGAAGTAGACTGTACTTACGATTAGTTCTTGTACATTAGATAATATAATATACCTCCTGAGATCTAGGACCAAATAAAGGCTGAAAATCCTATTAAGTAAGTAGTTATAGTTAACTCTTTACTAGATTCCTTGAATTTAGAGCAAAGGAAGTTATATAATACTATAGTTAGTTAGTATTCTTAGGAGCTTACTTTAGATATACTTCTCCCCTATCAGCTCCTCCTGAACATTAATAGTATTACTAGATCCGGAAAGACCTTTACGCTCTTGAAAACGTACGCACGGATCCAAGAGCTTGCTAAGTAGGCCGGAAAGCAAAACCCTGTTTTTCGGGCAGCTCCTACAGGCGTCGCCGCGTTTAATATCATTAGTAGAACCTTACATAGTCTTTTATGGCTACTAGTTAAAGGTAAGAAGTTAGATTTGTCTGTTACTATATTACAATCCTTATAGGCCCTCTTTAAGGATTATTAGTTTCTTATTATTAATAAGAAGTCAATAATTAATATTAGAATACTCTCTTTAATTAACGATCGATTACGGGCTATCCTCTTAGCTAGTTCACACTAGCCTTTTAGAGGTATAAACATCTTATTATATAAGGACTTCTTTTAACTTTTACCTATAGAAGGAAAGCCTCTCTACTCTTTAAAACACTTATATATTAATATAATTAAAGGGCACTAGTTATATCGGACATTCGACTATACAATCCGACTAGTTCAAGTTATACGGCAGGAGAGAGAGGACGATATCTTAACTAAGTTTCGGCTAGCTTTAAGTAAGCTACGGGTATCTTAGTTATCAAGAGAGAGCTAGGAACTCTTATATACACGTATTACGAACTAGCTATCCCCGGAGAAGGCCTCGACTTTTAATAATACCTTACAGTTATATTATACTACAAAGGAAGTAAAGCAAAGGAACTTCGACTAGTTAGCGGGTATAGATAGGCCTATAAAGAAGATTACAGCTTACTATAAGGGCCGGAATACTATCAAGGCTACTAAGGACGAGGCTAATAACCTATATCCGGAAATCCACGTCTGTATTAGAGCCCGGGTTATACTTACAACGAATTTATAGACCGAAATAGGGCTTATAAATAGATCTAGAGGTTCAGTTTATGACCTTGCGTAGGATATAGAGTAGGATCCTTCTTCTATGCCTTCCTTACTTCTTATCAAGTTTAATGATTATACTAGGCTAGTCTTTCTATAGTATAAGCTAGGTATAGTCTTAATTTTCCTTGTTACCCATTAGTTTGAGTTTAAAGGGGTAGCCTGCTCTTATACTTAGTTTCCTTTGTAGTTAGTATATATAATTATAGTCCATAAAAGTCAAGGGTTGACTCTTAATAGGGCCGTTTTAAACCTAAATTAAAGGGAACACTGCTTAGGCCTTTCTTATATTACTGTATCACGGGTTAAGTCTCTAGATAGGGTATTATTTAAGGTTCCATTTGACTTTGAACATTTTGCAGAC
>NXFV01000836.1:0-56407 GCA_002803225.1 Gamarada debralockiae | reverse complement strand
TCCTCTTTTTTTTTTTTTTTTGGATAGCGTTTCCTGATACTGAGATACGCATTCCAGCCCAAGGTAATCCGGGCGATGGAAGGATAAAGGGGTGAAGTCACGTGCTTGGGGGTAAACGGGACTTTAGCAAAGGAATTAATCTTTGTGAAAAGAGTCTCCCAAAACATTGCCAAAAATTTCTCTCAGGTCCCAACTTTGCATGGTCTCAATAGCCGTTGCAAGCCCCCAGATTATACACAGTATCCAAGTCTGTGGGAATGACACCCGCCGCCACGGCGTCTTGATAACTCCAACGATAATCACCCAGCTGACTCTTCCACGTCCAGAAGACCCACCCATAAGTATACGTCTCATAACTGATAACCTGTGCCGCAAACCAATTCTTATAGAAGTTCTGCTGCGTGCTAGGGTCCCAGCCTGACGTCCATTGCACATCATCCGGAACACTGATACTGAATTCTCCGACAACGGTAGGTGTTTCGTTGTCGGAATTGCGGTTGTCATTACAGGATTCTGTGAGATATGAAGATTGCGAGACGGCAACAGAAGTGTCCCATTTGATGTACCGGTGATCGTCGTAGGCTGCGAAATAGGTGTTGCTCAGGTCTTGGTTCGGGTCTCCGGAGCCCCACAGTTCGTTCATCATCTCAACGTGCAGGTAGTTGTTTGCTGTGACGCCGAGAGCTGACTCTGCTGAGCGGATTGCCTGGATAGGTGTTAGTCAAACACAGTGATTAGAGTATTGAGTACATACTGCGTAAGCGTTGGGGTAGTAACTTGATATCATGGTGGCAACAGCGCTTGCGTCCTGGACCGGCTCATTTACAATTCCCAGCATGCCAACATTTCGGAAGTTGCTGTTCGTGTGGATTTGAGTTGTGAGCCAAGAAAGGAATTCGGTTCCCCGAGCGTACTGGTAGTCGACGTAGAATCCGGGAGTTGGAGCATACTTGAGGCAGAATGTCAGACGTGAAGATTTCAGACAAGATAAAACGTACCTGTCCAGTATCTGGATTGTCAGCAACTTGAGCCCCGGGAGCTCCGTGCATATCGATAATGATATAGAATCCGGCATTGCTGGCCCAGCCACAGAGTTGTTCGAGATATCCAATTCCACCTTGAGGGAAATGCTCGCTGTCGGAGTATACAATCGATTCATACATCCAGTACCCAACCGGAATTCTGATGGTGTTCAAGCCGTAACTCTGCATCTGGTTGATATCACTTTGCGTGATCCAAGAGGCCCAGTGGGACTGAAAGACGGCATTCGCTTGAGTTTGGCCAAGACCAGAGACACAGTCAAATTCGGACTGATAACTTCCACATCCCATACTTGACCATGCGGACTCTGCCAGCCATGGTTCGAAAACAAACATAGAGCCCATATTGACTCCTCGAATCTTTCCAGATGCGGGAGTCCATCGTTTCATTTTAGTACTGTTGCGATAGTAGCTAGGTGTTGAGTTGAAAAGGTTGGTGCCATTATGGGACACAATAGTTTTATGCAAGCCAGGGAGCCATGCGCTGGCAGGTATAAGGAGTGACAAGAACGTGAATAGAAATATATACATGATGATGAGAAGTGAATTATGTACGTAGGGTACTGGAATTACGGCCTATGACCCGCCACGGAGAGAGACTCAAAGGAAGAGGGGACGAAGGGTATTCTTATGCCAATGGGAGCGCATTTCAGCTAGCATCGTGAGCTCACGATGTGACGGTCAAAACAAATCCGCACATCAGCCGCGACAAGGCTTCGATCCCACGGGTTCCAATTCCCATGGTCCCCTAAACGTAATAAAAGATCACTTGACGCTATCAAATGAGAGAACAGAGATGCTCCTCCAGAGGTAACGTATCCAGAGCCGGCCACTGACCAGCTGAGAATTGTGGCATCATGGCTTGAAACAATTCTCTCCAACAAAGACTTTTGAAGGATTTGACAGGCTGCCACAAGAAAATGAAACAAAGGAACCATAGACGCAGGTCTGGGGAGGTCGATGTGGAGATAAGAACCTTGAATTGGTGATCTCCTGTCCTGAACACATGTTCTTGCCCTAGTTTCAGGGGCTTGTGACCTTCAGGGTTAGGGGACCATCGGGTCGTTCCATGCGCATGTGCTCCGAAGGAATTTTGCAACCTCATTGGACCGTGAATTCTCAGGTTTAATTCCACCGATCTGGATGGCACGAGGATTCGCAGAGTCGTCCAACCTTCTTGGGTGTAGTTGCAGCTGCAGGCGGAATACCGGATGTGTCGCAAGCATGCGCAATCGTAAAGCGAGTCTGGATGATCCGATTGCATCGCGGGGAAATTAAGGGTGGTTCATGCTTCGAACCATTTGTTTAGCGACTCTCAAAGCAGATGGAAAGGAGAAAAGGATTGGAGTGCCACAATAAGGCTGTCGGAAATTAAAATATCCAAGTGTTTCAGAATTTTTGATGACAAAGTTAGCTGCTTACATAACACGGCGACCCCTCATTCATGTGACTCAACTCCCCTTTTAAGTACCCCGCCAATGTCTATCGGCCAATGGATGAGGGTGGTGTTGGCGGGTCTAGAAGGTACGTGATATCTGTATGATTTGGAGAGTCCGTATATAGTAGACCTTTAGTAAGACTGAGAGTATTAGAGTAGCCGTCAGTTAGGCCGAATAGCTAGTCAGAAATAATAGATATAAAGAGTAGGTTGCGCTTTACATGGAATATAGTAAAGACTGTGAATCGAAGAAAATTCAAGCCTATTTGGGACTACCGTCATATACACCATAGTATTAGGGTACTCATACCAACAGGTAGAAAAGTGTCCTCTCAGGGGCTGACCTCCCAACCATTGCTCTCCTGTTGGTTGGAATTGCCTAATCAGGTATAGCCCTGTAATTTCCCCTCTTTTGTGATATAAGAGAGCTCTTCCCCTCCTTGTATTTCAGTTCCTTAGATATTAGCTAGGCCTAGAAATGCTACTATATTTCGCCCCCAAAATACAGCTCAACTGTCAATTCCAAGCAACATCATTAAGGCGGGGAAGTTTTAGGCAGAATATTAGCCACGAAAACGACCAGCACAGCTCTTTATGCAGCCGTTGCCCCAAGTATTTGACCATTACTCGCCCGACTCACGATTGTTAAGCTCACCGAAAGACTATCGTGAACAGAAACGTGATAAGGAGGACCAATGGGACACTAGAAGATCTCTAGCTAAAGCTACAATCAGTCTTGCAGTCATGTTAACAGCCGGAGAGATGTGAAGTGGGCGTTTGCGGTAGGATTCTGTTGTTATGATGGCCCTGATACTGAGGTGCATATGACGCTAATCCAAAATAGGCTTGAAATCTTCGATTTCATTGTCCCACCCTCTATGAGGCAGAGACCTCACACATATATATCTAACCTCAGCTCCTCTGAACTCCTTATTGTACGATTACTCTTTCGGCCGTTACCATATAGCCATAAGCGACACAGTACGGCTGCTGTATATACGTCCGTAGATATCAACGTACCTTCATAGGCCTGCCAACAGATTCGATGGTATGCTGTGTCTCAACTATTTGTAATTAGTAAAGCCCTGAAAAGCTCCCGTGGGAGGAAATGCGAACGTACCTCTACCGCTCGCAGCTTTAAGATCGCGGAACTTAGATCAGAAGTCCTTGACATGGGCTCGAATCCGACTTCGAACCCAAAACTTGTGTTTTGTTTTTGTTGTGTATGGCACACTTTTGTCGTTAATGAGCATATCCTTTGCAGCTCTCTCAAGCTCACTTCGCTCTTTGCCCATTTCATCGAGAAACTTGTCAGGCGTGTAGCGCTGAACGAATTGTGTCAGACCATCTGCTGAAGGAGAAGATGCGGACGGAGCAGAGATTCAAGGCATCTGCTATGTCCCAGTAATGAGGATCGTACATGGTGAGTGCAAGAGTTCTCCCTGTAAGACGGCAGATGTTGAGTCCTGGTGCTTGAGATTTGAGAGCTTCTGGAAGACATCAATAGCGCTGACTATCAAACGAGTCAGAACCGCACAGCGGAAGAGAAATACAGCTTTCATTTTATCCTATTCTTGAAGAAGACTTTGAAGTTTCTCGGTGGTCTCTTGGATAGCTCTCCCTACATTGTATATTGAATCTCCTCATCCAACAGAACAAGCTGATGCTGCTGTTGATAAATATTCAGCAAAGAAAGAGGTTCAAACGGGATGAATTCAAAAATTTTCTCTTTGTGCAGAGTCTGAAAGTTCGAGTAGCCTTTAATCTTGCTCTGCCTCTGTAAGAGGAGTCTCAACTTCTTTCAATTGCTGAGTTTTATCTGGCGAGGGGGGTTCTCATCTCGTGATGCCAACGAGTTATTGAACAACATTTGTGTGTTGGGAGTTTCTATCAGGGTTTAAATTAAATGCTAAATCATTGTAAAGCACTCATTCAAATAAAGGCATCTAGATGGCTTCAATGGCGGTAGACCTTGCGCCGGCGTAACAGAGTTCGCACTTACTTGGTTGGGCTGCAGAGTAGATTGGGGAGTAGAAGGTGGGTACAGTCCACCGCAAGACGCTGTCATGACGACACTTTTACCCGTGTCTTTGGGGCTGAGGCGCAAATAATGTAAGGACAGGAGGAAGTCGTGATGAATGAGTTGAGGCAGATGTTGACGCAAAGGAAGTCCTGCTGGGGTGGGGGCTCGTCGCCAAGCTCGTCGTGACGAGCGTGGAAATTCGCTTTCTCTGCAATTCCGGCGTTCGCGAGTACGAAATCAATCCTTCTTTCTTCTCAGAATACGGTTTTGAATGTTAGGACGAGAGATGGGTAAGATGTGATGTCGACTAGATGAAAACTGCGCCGGCCCTCTCATCTGTCGAGTATGAAGAGCATGACTTCGAGAACTACTTCGACCATCCAACCCAAGTATCGAGGGCCTTCCACAATTTGAGTTACAAGAAGATTGGAGGAAATTGTGGCAATGTACACCCCCCAGCCTCTGTCACTCGGCGGATTTTCGAACATTCACGCTGATCGATAGTCAGGTGCCTACGTCAACGTCCCCGAGAAAGACCTCGTTCACTTGTACAGATCTGAGTCCAAAAAAGAATGGCAGCGCTTTTCTAAGGAACTCAGCAGAGGTTATGCAGCCCTGATTGATGACTTTCATCAGCTCCACTCTCTGGTATGGACCAAAGCTCTCTTTTCCTTTCCCTCCACCACAAACATGATCCAGGTAATGACAGCAAGTGCGTAGAACACCATCCGGTAGTACACGTGGGGCGACTACTACGACCGACATGGCATGCCAACAAGTCTTCCAACCGGTTCACCAATTGGAAATCGGATGCATGTTGATCACTGCATCGAAACACTACGATTGGTGCTTATGTGCCATGCAGATACAAAGCCAGTGTTGCTTGAAGTAGATCCAACGGCACCGAAGGGAGCACGCGCTGGTTTTGATGCACATCATAAATGTCGGAATTTTGACGAGTTGAGGAGTTGGATGGATGACAATGTTGTGGTTGAGATGTATCCCCATGATCACCGCCATGCTGGATCTTTTGAAAGTTTGGGCGGACATTGAATCAGAAGCTATAATCTTGCACTTCCACCCAGTCTCAAAAGTGGCAAAATGAAAGATGATTGATTGCTCGCAATTCCAGTGGTTCAACGCCAAGACGCATGATCCTCACATCTCGATGTCCAATTGACTGCCCAGTACAGAGTACTTCGTACGCATCAACTCACGCTAACCGGCAAAAGTGGTGACTGTCTAGTTAAGGCACCGGGTGCTTCCTCCCCCACCTCTGTCGAGTCCGAGTCATCTTCATCGGTAGACACATCTAGCACTTGCCTTTCTACCCTTCCCTCTTCATCCCCGCTGAGAATCGTGACACTGAATCCTCGACAAGCGACATCTGCTTCTCTGATATTCACCATTAAAGCTTCTAGATCTGCCTCAAAGGGCTGTTCGCCCGAGTCTGAACTAGCGAACAACGCAAGGTCGAGATATCTGAGTACATGGACACAGAGTGCATTGAGCGACTTCTCATAATTTGTCTCGAGGCTCATACCCCGCCATTGCTGATACATGCTTTCTAAGACGTTATATCTAGCTACCAGAGTGGCGATTTCAGATATGTTTTGAAGCGTCTTATAGCTTCTCAGGATTTCGTCATGCGACCTCTTTTCTAATATTTGCTAGGTTTCTAATTAGGTTTGAGAAGAAAATTAGAGGATGTTTGGGCTCACCTGTGCTAGAGTGCATAAGCATGTCCACGCAAAGGCACCAGATTTAAAATTAAGCGTTCCTTGCATGACTTTGAGGACCTCAGAATATTGATCGATCATGCTCGTAGTTGATACTGAGCCTTCATCCGGAAGTTCAGACAACCGAGTTCGTGCTTTATTGATGATTGGCCCTAAGCGAGCTACAGTCGTAACAGCCACTGAAGCCATGGTGCTATCTGAGGAGAGACTGGCGTCACTATGAGCTGCTGCCCAAGCTTTGGAAAGGTTCTCAGATCTGTTGTAATCGCGGGTTTGGAGCTCCTTGAACCCTCTCCACCAAAGGTCGTCGATTCGTTCTCCAGACACAAAGTTGAAGTTTGCTAGTGGACGAATTGGTTGCTTGTCTTCAATTGGACCTTCAGACTCTTCGCCCAAGTCGACTTGGGTCTTTGCTGCCTCATCAACAAGATCGGTAAGGTTAACACTAAGCCCTTTGCTTCGTAACAAGTTTGAAAGATGAGGTGTATCTGACGAAGGAACAAAATTGCGATGCGGAGCCACAATCTCGTAGATCTCCATCGACTGACCGCTTGTCACTACAGCTTCTTCGTGGCTCGGTACGTAGTTCACGTTCATGGGGCTAGCCGGATCGTCTCTGTCTGAGCCTCCTGAGGAGAATGAGGCATTTGAGGATATACTCCCACGGCAGCGGGTATGTCGTGGATGACTGTGTCGTCGCGTTTTTTGGGGGCGGAATGCTGCTGGAGGAGGGGCATTGTGTGGAGAGGTGGGAGAGGAGATATTTTCTGGAATGTGAAAGGAAGGCGCTGCTGGCGCAAGGGGTTGTCTCGCTTGGTGGGATGGTGAACGTGAGAGTTTGGGACGGACTGGTCTTCCTTCCCTAGAGTCTCGCCTCCTCGAGGCGCTTCGAGTTCGACTTCTTCCTCTTGCTGCGCGCTCGCGGTCACGGTTCTGTACATATTTGGCAGCAGCGGCAACTCCGAGAGCCGTCTTGAGTTTGCGATTGGATTTCCCCGAAGATCTTGATATCGATCGACTTCGTTCCTCGCGGTATGGACTCCACGCTCTAATGATGACTTCGGCACCAATGGCTCCCAGAGCTGCTCCCCCAATAAGTTTTTGGCCACGAGGATCCTCCCTAGCCTTGGCTCTGTGATTCGCAACTAAAGCTGCGGCACCGGCACCTGCCAGTGCACCTTCTGCCAGGTGTCTCTTGTGATGCGGGCTTTGGCTTCGTTTGTCTGACTCCCTAACCACTCTCCTTTTCATAAGAGAGCCCGAGTCATCACTGTATTCTCCGTCGCTGATCCAATGACCAGGAATTCTGTCGGCTTCTTTTATCTCTCGGCGGTAGAAATACTCATCCTCTTCCTTCTCTTCGTTCTTCAGCTCTGTCGAACGGGCCTCCCCAGCGTCAAGGCTCTGTGATCTTAGAAATGATGGGCCATGGCCGACGACAGGGGTTAAGAGATCGAGTTCGGGTGGTATTGATAATTCATTGGCCACGAACCTACTTGGTAGGGCAGGAATCGGCGTGTCAATAAGATCGTCTTCGCCAGCTTTCGATTCCTTGGATTTACGTGGTGCTCGAGCGAAAGGATTCGGTGAGCTAGTCGCAGCAGCATTTAGGGGTTCGGATGTCGTCGGAAAGGCGGCGCTGGTTGAGAGGTTGGGTTCGCCTTCGTTGGAGTCATCATCGGATTTCTCGGCGGGGACCTGGACTTTCAAATGTCGTCGTGTTGCTGTGTTGATAGGCAGTGAATAGCCGCCGGCATCCCAAAATGTTCGATTTTGCGATAGTGCCCTATACTCCTCATCTATCGGGGTAAATGTAGACCTCGACTTTACTACTGGTCTCTCGGCACGTTTTTGTACTTCCAAAGGTGGCATCATAACAGTGTCAGCGGTTCTGGCAACGGAGGTGTCCACAGCAGGAAATATCCTCAAGGCGGCAGATCGAAGTGCCTCAGCAATTTCAACGGACTCGTCTTGGATCTTTCCATGATCATAGAACGGCAGTTCTCGATCTAAAGCCTGCTTCGGTCCATCCTCGCCGGTTTCATCACTCTCCAGTTCCTCCAGTTCTATGATCCTTGCCGGCGGACTATCAAAGATCAGACTCGTTTTCTCCCCAGCGACCTTTCTCCGTAGTCTCCGTGCTGCACTCCCTGCCTCATTCGCTCCTTCAAATATAACAGGCTGTAAATCTTCATCATCGGTATCGCTCCCAATACTTTGAGCCATGGTCCTCTTGTGTATAGCCCCAGCGCTCATTCGCTTTCTTCGTTTCTCTGCCCGTCGTTTCGCTACGGATGGTTCCATGTCCTCGTCTATTTCGGTACATTCTAGGTTCTTATACACCATCCCATGTGCCGAGAAAGAGGTAGCAGCGAACCCCAGATTTTCTGGTTCCGCGTCCTCGTATTGTTGAGGGCGGATCACAGATCCAGAGTCGGAATCGAATTCTTCATAATCGCTCTCCTGGAACTCTTCGACAGTGAAATTGCCCTCCATCTTATCCGCTTTCTTTCGACTAGCATTCGAGGGACCAGGTTCCGGCATCTCCTTTTTCAATTTCAATGTTGGTTGCCTAGCAGGTGAACGTGGTCGTTCTTGGCTGCTCTCAGTCTTGTCGGGCAAGAGACTAATGTCAGGTGCAGGCAGACCCGATGCCCAAGATTCTGCAGCGTCCTTAGCCATGTTGAATCGTTTCATCGCTAACTCAACCATATCTGCTCTCCATTCTGCGAGAAGGGCGCCCGATTGGCCGATAGACTCAGTACTGTCCTCTGTTGGTAGCTGCCGGGTGTTGGTTAAAGGCTGATCGTGGCATTCTGCAGATGTACCTGAGGCCTCGTTGGCGACGCCCCTGCTCCACTCAGAGGACTTGAAATTCCCATAAGGGGTGTCTGTAGCTTCCAGGTCATCGGGATCATGTCGAGAAAACGCGCTGTAAAATGATTGGACGGATGCCACTGCCTGAGGAAGTCGCACCAGCGTGTTTGCATTCGGCAAAGCTATTGTGGAAATGAAAATAGAAGAATTCGCTTGTTCCACCTCTCTTGGTACATCCCTGAGATGGTTTTGAGAGCCAAGTGTTGACGACATAGCCGACGAGACTGGCCGTGAAGCATCAGGCAGCCTCACTTCTTTTTCAAGTGACTCCATACGTCTCTGGTTCTCTGAACTCTCGTGAGATGTCGAAGCTGTGAGAGTCGTGCCAGACATATCTTCTGATAAAGTTGTCTCAGACTTTTGGCTAGCCAAAATGCTCGCCAGCTTCCTCCTCGTCTCCTCCACCTCCGCCTCGGTTTCTTTCGAGAGCCGTTCGTCTTTCGGTCCATCCAACAAACTCGGATTCGGCACACCCATCGCATCCATTATATGATCTGCTTTGATTGCGCTCAACAAACTCAACGTCCCCATGAGGGCCAGTTTCAAGTCCCTCAGCCTCGCTAACAGCTTCATGATCTCCTTCTCCTTGAACACCCATTTTACCCGAGCTAAGAAGCTCCCGCTTCTCAACTTCCGTAGAATCCGATCGATTTTGACACATATTGTTGCGCAATCGCCGATGATTTTCGCTGTGAGACGATAAACACGATCCGAGTAGCGATGCGTCTTGTCATCCAGGAGGCTGGAGAGGAGATGCAGCTCTTCCGAGAATGTCTCAAGATCTCTTGCGAGGTCCTTGATGTCCGACGGGGCATTTGATAGAGCATCGCCAACTTCGTAGAGAGTCTTTGATATGGAGTAGACAGTCGCGGCTAGCTGGAGCACGCTCGCGACAGACCCCACGATCTCGAGTCCAGACATGGCGATGACTTCAGAAGCATTCAACTAATTCCGCCCATGCTATCGAAAAAATGATGGAAACGCACATGTCGCCATACATGGTGAGACATCCATCCGAAGGAGTCATTGGAAGAGGGGTGCATGGCGATGGAAGGAGAGGAATGAATTGCGCTGACGTTATCGAGGTAATCGACGCAAGGCTGATTGTGGCGCGGTCGAGGCTGACTGGCGAACTTGCAGGGGAGCGAGAACGATGTTTACTTTATGATGGCCTTTAAAAGATTGGGACTTGTGATAGGTTTGAAATTTTATGTATCCCTTTGCTTGCGGGTGTAAAGCGTGAAACTACTACAACAATGACTTAAACAGCAAAATGGTGACTTCACGTGACCTTCATATGATTCAAACTGCTCTGGCTTCGGCGACTCGAAATGCAAACTCCCAGTTGCCCGGCCGTCTCAGAGCACTTGGTTCCTGTCTTCGAATCACTGATCGGTCTAAGGAATTGCCCTCTCTTTGGCACATATACAACTAAACATCACATCATTGACGACTAGAGGAGTTGTGAATGCTCTAGGTACTTCACCAAGTAATTTGAACATAGTCGGGGTTATTATCACATCACTAGATTATCTACCAACGTTTTGCTCCTAGCTTACACGGCCACACCACATCTCTGAAGACTCCGATACAAACTAAGTCCGGTCCAGTTTAATCGTACCCCAAGCTTGTATTTCGGGATGGTACCACCCGCCCTAGTCTCAGCCTTGCAGGGTGTTGCCGTATCCAAGCATAGTCCAATTTACCCAAGAGTTGTATCCTTCATTCTCCCAAGTCTGCAGCACAAAGCTATCTAGACTTAAGTTGAACATCCTCTCCACGTAGAACTATCTCATGGTTCCACGTAACACTTACCCTTGGAACTTCGATATAATATGGACCACACAGCTCCGGGTATGTCTGATAGTAGTATTTTCTCGCATAATACAGATCACGTCCAACACTATTGGGGAACAACCATCTCGGGCTGTCCATCTCCTCCCGGTTCCTGATCCAACTCTCCCAAAACTCCCCGTCAACGAAGATATATAAACAATTCAAGGCCGTAAAGTTCATCAAGGGGAGCCAAAGCCTTTCTCTGGTGAATGACCTGATGCCAATAGTTTTGTTTCTAAGCCAAAAGTCATGCGGCAGTGCCAATTTCTCAACCTCTTTGACTTGAGCCGGAAATTGCTCCAAGAACAACTCAAAGCAATGGTCGGAACAGGCATTATCAAATAGCACCATGTCGATTGATGAATTCCACATCACATCCCTCACTTTATCGTCCCCTCGCTCCATTCTCCAGACTTTGTACCCCTTCGAAAGCGCAAGATCTCGAGATTCTCGACACGCGGAGAGTGCACCGGGTGTTATGACGTCAAAGGGTTCCAAATGCGCTGTAAAATAGGGAGAGTTTGGTCGTTCAGGCGTTTCCACTGTGAAATGAGTGTATGGCTCGTCGCCGCCGAGAAGAAACATGAACGGAGGTGCGTGCTGTGGAGAGAAGTTGTAGATCTCGCGACTGAGCTTGATCAGCTGCGGGGTGAGGCTGTGTGACCAAATAATATCCCGAATTTCTTTGGGAAAGAATGGGAAACAAGTGAACGAATTAGGCATAGTGCCGTCGCAAAGTAGTTCTTTATGGCCGTTAATGTTGACGTTAATGATGAGATAGGATACGACGAGGTAAGGCGGCATTAAGTTGCGTTTTCGGCCAAGTCCCGTGATCTACGCAAAATCTCTAACACTCACAGCGGTTATGGCAATAGTGACAGTACGCAGTAGTGATGATAGATTAATGAGCTTGATGAGCTGGGATTTCTTCATTAATCGTACGAGTGAGTTGTTGAAGGATGAAGATAGGATAGGGCTCTCCCAGTCCCTATACCACGTCACAACGCAGTGATTACATAAGCATTTCCTGAGAAACACGAACTACTTTGAAGCTCAGCTCTTTCAATATTATGGTCATTCCCGTATGCTTATACCCACTCTTTATCCCGCACAGCCCTATCCTTGCTAGCTTACATTGGGCCAGCTCAAGCAGTCGGTGCACTTCGGCTCTTCGAGAGTCAACCTGCAAGTATCGTAGCGTTACAAATCTATTGTGAGAGATTTATGTGAAGTACTAAGCACAAAATTAAAACTTATCTCTTCATCATGTTGGAAAGCCTCGATGTCAGCCATAGTCCTGTGCGGTAACGATTGAGAGGGAAAGGATGGCTCATGGTGATGGTGGTGACAAATCAGACGATATGGTGAGGCAAAATCATATACTCATTGATAACTCAGGAGAGAAGACTCGTAGGGTTGCTAGAACCCTAGATATGTATAAACAAAACTAAGCCTAAGCGTTACCATAGCAACTGACAGGTGGAATGTTGCCTCTGCGCCGAGAGACGAGGTGGTAGAGGCGCCGGTGGTGGGGTTTAGGTCGAGGATGTGGACAGACTAGGATGTGGTGCTGGATTTGGAGAGGAGAGAGCGACTGCGAGGCCTATCCCGGCTATCATAAGGGCTACTTTGTTTATGGTGCGAGCTATGATTTTGGGAAGAAAGAGGGAAAGGGGAGAGAGAATCCAAAGGTACCAGTTGAATATATAGGGGCAGACACAAGGCCAAATGAAGAAGAATTGACATTTGCATGATGCCTCGGAGAATGTTTCGTGGAAATGTGGTTCTCCACTTCCCCTCATTGTGGTTGCGACCCGCGGGTATACTTTCCCATACGTCCGCGCACAATCACGAGAGCTCCAAGTTCTAATGAACTAATAGAAGGTATGAAAAATTCCAATATTATCCAATCTATGGTTTTAACACTTCCGGCACGCCCCGAGCAAGCACTTACTCTGCGATACTTTCCTATTTCCCACTCCACTGTGCGCTCTCACCATTAACATTCCAATTCCCCTTCAGAAACCCCGGCTTCTCCAATATGCCATGCTCTCCAACCTCCAACTCTCCCACGACCTCCCCTTCCGTATCAACAATCGTAGCCTTTGTTCCCTTCGTCGTTTGATACAATCTCACCTCAACATCTTCCGCATAGTCATAAACCGTTCTCGTCTCGCCCTCCTTGCCAAGCACCAAGATAGAATCCTCTCTCACATACAACGGCAATGTATCAAACTCATGCTTCTCCTTGAACCAACCAGGCCCATCTTTCATTTCAGTCGTGAAGAAGTTCGTCCAGCGTCCTTTCGGGAGATAAAATTCCACCTCTCCCGACTCCTCAAAGATAGGCGCAACAAGTAGACTATCACCTAACATAAACTGACGATCAAGATACCATGACGTCGGATCATCCGGAAACTCAAGACACATAGCCCTCAAACTCAACGGTATCCCCAACCTAACCGCCTCCTGTGCCTGCGCAAAAATATATGGCATAAGCCTAGCTTTCAGCGCCGTCCATTTCGCTAGTATCTTCGAGCAGCCTTGGTCAGTCTTATCATCGTCATCTACCGTCCATGGAACGCGGAAGGAATTGCTGCCGTGAAGTCGAGAATGTGAGCAGAGAAGTCCGAATGCTACCCAGCGTTTGTAAATCCATGGTGGAGGAAAGCCTTCGAAACCGCCAATGTCTACGGACCAGAATGCGTAGCCGCAGAGGCCGAGAGATAGGCCTCCGCGTACAGATTCAGCCATTGCTTCTGGTGTGGATTCGCAGTCACCACCCCATTGGAGTGGGAAGCGCTGCGTTCCAGCTGTCGCTGTCCTTGCAAACAGCACTGCTTCGTTCTTGCCGAATCGGTCCTGCAGTGCCTCATACACAATCTTGTTATACAAAAAGGCGTAATAATTATGCATCTTCCTCGGATCAAGTGTCGAATCGTGCCATTGGACATCGAGTGTAGGTATGCGCTCTCCAAAATCAGTCTTGATGGCATCAATTCCTTTGTCGAAAAGCCCTTTCAAGCAGTTGACGTACCATTTCGTGGCTTCGGGGTTTGTAAAATCGATTATGCCCATGCCGGTTTGCCAGAGGTCCCATTGGAAGATGCTGCCATTTTTGCGTTTTAGGAGGTACCCTTTTTCGGCGGCGTATTTGAAGACTGGGGAGGCTTGGCCGAGGTAGGGGTTTACCCAGACGCAGACTTTCTTGACAAGGCCTGCAAATTATCAGTAGATGTGAAGTGGTAATTAGGACATGAAATGGTTACCGGAAGACTTGAGTCGTGCGATTTGAGCTTTTGGATCAGGAAACATTTTGCTGTCGAATACAAAATCGCACCAGTGGAAAGCTTTCATCCAGAAGCAGTCGAAATGGAAGACTTCGACGGGGATGTCTCGAGCTTGCATCCCTTCAAGAAATGAATTGACTGTCTTTTCGTCGTAATCTGTGGTGAAGCTGGTGCTGAGCCAAAGACCGAAACTCCAGCTGGGAACTTTGCCAGGTTTACCGGTCAAGATGGAATATTTTTGGAGGACTTCTTTGGGCGTGGGACCGTGGATAATGTACCTATTCATCATTAGAACAAACCCAGAATTAGATTGGGGTGCTCGTACCATTTCAACCTTTGGCCTTCAATACTTGTTTGGACTCGACAGCATCTCTCACTTCCGATCTCGAGTTCCACCTTGTCGGGCGTATCAATGAAGATACCATATCCGCGCGAACTGATCCAGAGAGGAACATTTTTATATGCCTGATCACTGGAAGTTCCTCCATCCGCGTTCCACAACGTAACAGCTTGCCCAACCTTATTGAATGCTCCGAATCGTTCCCCTAGGCCATGCACGGACTCGCCCACGGAAAGTGTCGTTTGTGTAAAGATGTAGTGTTGCAGACCTCTCATGTCTCCCGTCTGCATCGGGTTGCTGGGCGAAGGGCTATACGCCAGCCCAATGCTGCGATTGAGCAATGAAGTGAGTTCCTTTGAGCCGTCTGTGGCATGAAATCTGATATCAAAGTCATGAGGGGCAGTCTTGATCGTGGCAGACAGTGATCCAGCAGAGAGTGTTGTTGAATTGTCGGATTTCGAGATCTTAACGGAGCTCAAATTTGGCTTTCCTGCTGGGTACAGATCGAAGTGTGGTCCAGGGTTGTGTGCCCCAAGCCAATGGGTTGTTTCAACAGAGATAACTCCGTCGAACGGAGCCTCGAGATCCTAAATGGTGATTAGAAACTTTCAACCCAGAGGTAAGGTGATATTACTCACGATCGTCAAAGTAGACAGATTTAAAGAATCAGCTCTGGATTGGATCTTCTTGGTAGGGCATAGCAAGCTTAATCCCTTTCCATCTTCAGATTCCGTGACGGAATACACCTCTGCGGCATACTCCAATCGTTTGCCCTCGGCGACGAGCCACATACCATCGCGAAACCTCATGATTGCAGGCGTAGAGTATTAGTTGAACATAGATGGAAGAGGTGCAGAGGAAATAAGATCAATTGGAACAGTCTTAAATATCGAAAGGAAAAGGTACCAACCTCAATTGTGTCGGTCTTCAAAACGGCTCAGTCGTACAGCTAGCTTAGTCACGATGCGCGTATCCACCTGGATAATAGCAAAAAAAAGATTGAAGCTCCAAGCTTCCGATTTTGCCTAAATATGCCCCTTATGCCATGATAGCCTCGTATGACGCGCGAAGACGTGGAGCAATGAGGGGTCCTCTGAGCAAACAGCTGTTGTGATGCGGGTCTGCAGGTGCAGGTAAGAAGCTTAAAATTGTTGGCTTTCGCCCCCTGTCGTGCCCCTCTCGGGAAAATATTCCAGCGACAACAACACCCGAGATTTACAAAAACGGCCAAGCGATATTTCCACGAGTAAACATCCTTCTCACAAACTCTAAGGCTCTCTTCAGAGATCATAATCTAACGGAACAACATACCTACGGCCCGACATACGATCCGAAATTGTCATCGCGAGCATTGGCTTCATCCTCGAGATGTATCGGCTGCGGGGAAAGGTCTATCCAGACTGCCAATGGGAAACCCCCCTCGAACGACGATCCTAGAGACCTGACTACTCTGCAGACCTTGAGTAACCTTGGTTTTTTAGCCAGTTCTAGGGTCCCTAGCCAGTTCGACATGCGGCAGATATTTAGATGAGATGACAACGGTTTGCAGGTCGGCACGAGGAAATTTTAGAAATGGACAGTCGTATAAGAAGGGTCAATTGACCAGTGGAAATGGGAGGAAAGCCAGGCGGTTCAGCGACATCAAGATTTAAACCTCGAGACAGCCAAATACGACAATTGAACGGGAAAACTCCCTCTTCAACCATGAAGCTCCTCTCAGCGGCCGTTTCGGCCTTGCTGCTGTGCACCACAGCTGTCGCAGATGCTGAACATTCGTCGGGACCAATCTACAAAAATCCCTCTGCCAGTGTCGATGCCAGAGTGGCTGATCTTCTCTCACGCATGACAATACAAGACAAGGCGGCGCAATTGGTACAGGGAGACATCTCGAATTGGATAAACATGACTACCGATGCCTTCAACATGAGCGGCTTGGTGTGGAATATGGAATACCGAGCTGGGGCATTCTATGTGGGGTACCCTGTTGATCAGCAATGGATTGCAGATGGTGTCAAGGTTGCTCAGGACTATCTCATGAAAAATACGACATTGGGGATCCCGGCGTTGGTACAGAGCGAGGGTATTCATGGGTTCTTGATCGGAAATGCAACCATATTCAACTCCCCAATCGCCTATGCCTGTTCTTGGAATCCTGCCTTGGTCCAGAAGATGGGCGCTGCGGTTGCCCAAGAAGCTACTGCTCTCGGTGTGAACCAATTGTTTGCGCCTCTTGGGGATCTGGCTCGGGAGTTGAGATATGGTAGGGTCGAGGAGACGTTTGGAGAAGATGGCTACCTTGCTGGAGAGATTGGCTACGGATATATCAAAGGTAAACAGCTAGCGGGCCCATATTAGAATTTGAATGTTGACTTCTTTGAATAGGATTGCAAGGTGGAAATGTTAGCGCTACCGTCAAGCATTTCGCTGCATTCGCATCTCCCGAACAAGGCTTGAACACTGGCCCAGTCCACGGCGGCGAGAGAGAACTGCGAACAACATACCTCCCCTCATACAAACGACAAGTCATTGGGGCAGGAGCTTACTCAATTATGTCTGCGTATTCCTCATATGATGGCGTAGCTCTTGTTGCCAACAAACACATCTTGACGGATATCCTTCGTACAGAATGGGGTTATCAGTACTGGGTTACGAGCGATGCCGGCGCTACAGATCGACTTTGCAACGCCTTCAAAATGTGCCAGTCGAATCCTCTCGACAAGACAGCTGTAACCATGTATGCTCTTCCATCTGGCAATGATTGTGAGATGGGTGGAGGATCTTACAATTTCGAGAACATCCCAGAGCTTGTGAGTTCCGGAGTATTGAGCATCGATATTGTCAATACGGCCGTCTCTCGCCTGCTTCGTGCAAAGTTCTCGATGGGACTCTTCGAGCACCCATATCTTGGTGTTCCAGCAGATGAGACTGCTTCCAAGATCCATACCCCCGAGAATATTGCACTGGCTCGTGAGCTTGATGGCGAGTCGATTGTGTTGCTGGAGAACCATGACGACGTCCTTCCACTCTCGAAAACTGCAAATGTTGCTGTGATTGGACCAATGGCATATGGATATATGAATGTGAGCTTTGAATATTCTGAATGTCTACTTCCAATCTTGCTGACCATTCCAAGTATGGTGACTATGTAGTAAACGGAAGCTACCTCCGAGGGGTGACGCCATTAGACGGTATAAAAGCTGCAAGCAAAGGAGGTTGGTAATCCCATCAGTTACAAAAGTTTGGAACTCTAATTTGTCTTTAGACGTCACCTACGCTCAAGGTTGTGAACGTTGGTCCACGGACCAGTCTGGATTCCCTGAAGCCGTGGCTGCTGCTCAAGCTGCCGATGTTGCAGTCGTAGTCGTCGGAACATGGTCTCGCGATCAAAATCAATTATGGGAGGGTCTCAATGCCACAACAGGAGAGCACGTCGACGTTTCCAACTTGAACCTGGTTGGCGCCATGCCCTACCTGGTTCAAGCCATCATTGCTACTGGCAAGCCTACTGTGGTCGTGTATTCTTCTGGGAAGCCCATTACCGAACCATGGATATCCTCGAATGCATCAGCCTTAGTCCAGCAATTCTACCCTTCCGAGCAAGGCGGAAATGCGCTAGCAGATGTCCTTTTCGGAGATGTGAACCCCAGCGGCAAGCTCTCTGTTGGATTTCCCTACGACGTTGGGACAACGCCCATTTACTACGACTACTTGAACTCCGGTCGCACCGTCTCTCCTGGTATGGCATATCCCAACGGCACACTTGACTTTGGCCACCAATACGTCTTGAACACGCCCGTTCCTCAGTACGAATTTGGCTACGGGAAGTCCTACTCCACATTCAATTACGGGGCATTGAAACTCTCCAAGACCAATGCTACAGCCAGCGACACCATCACTGCAACTGTTCAAGTTACGAACAACTCCACACGTGACGGAACAGAGGTCGTGCAACTCTACGTTTCCGATGTTCTGAGCAGCGTCGTTGTTCCAAACATCCAGCTCAAAGGTTTCTCGAAAGTCCCCATCAAAGCTGGCGCAACGGCAACAGTCTCAATTCCTGTCGCCGTGCAGGATCTTGGTCTCTGGAACATCAATATGGATTACGTAGTCGAGCCAGGAGATTTCACAATCTTTGTGGGAAGCTCGAGTGCGGATCTCAGGTCTAATAGTACCTTGACCGTTAGTTGAAGCAAAAGGCGGCAGGGCAAAACTTCAGAACATCTTCAACATTACCTACACAAATCTTACGCCAAATCTTATGCTATTTAGATATGTCCAGCAGAGCTCCTTTCAGTCAGTGACTTGACAGCTTCAAAGCGCTGCCGCTGTTCTCCACATTCCGGTTGATTCTCCTATTTCGCATGTTTCGGGCCCTTTTTCGGGGCTTTCCCCTCCGCTCCCAAGTTGGAACAAGGCATCGCGGCCCGGAAGAACCAAAATCCTGGCATATACAAGCCTCCAACGGCTCTTAAAGCCACGCCATAGTCTCACAAAATTTCCCATCTTTTCCTTCCAATGATCATAATTTTCTTAGAAAGTAGTGTGGCACGGCCCTAACTCGACGCCAGTAACGCCACAGCAGCCTTGTACACCGCGATTCTCCCCAACGGTTCATTATCACGAGTGCTCGTATACCGGCCGCTTCATACGCATGATGAGATGCGCAATATGGGTAGTTAGCTCGGCCAGATTTTTCTGGCACTCTTGGATGTTGTCAAATCATAGTGTGGAGCCGGCATTTGCTGTGCGTACCCCGAGTGGGATCGTCTGGGGTAGCTGGGAATTGAACGCTTGAAGCAGGGATGCCGGCAAGCATTGTACTGCTGGTCAATTGATATAGTGCGGGGTGGTGTTGGCATAAGGTTATTGCTAGTATCACTCGTTAGTAACGCCTTCCTACTCTGTAAGGGATGGTGCAATTGATTGGGCCGTTCGTGCAGGAGTCGGGGCGTGGTTTTATGTAGACTTGTGGGTCTCGAAAATGTGGAGATGACTTGACTCAAGTGAGGTTATCTCTCATTCAAAGACAAACAGCTAGCAATTCGCAATTCTCAGATTCCATACCGGTATTCCACCCAGATACAAAGGCAAATAAGAGCAAGAAAGCGGTAGCTCCAGCTACAAAATCGCAAACATGGGGGAAATCTTCAACATATCGCTGGCTTATCTACACAGCCACTGGGTCTGTCTTTCCCTCCTCAAATATGTCTTAATCTATCCTAACTCTACTTCCAGATCATTCCTCTTTAGCTACGACGCTGGTGTGATGACCGACGTGATCGGGTTTAACAACTTTCCTAAATAGCTTAACACAGTCAACACTTCGCCCATTATCGGTGCTATTAATTCTACGTTCAATGGCGGTGCAGTCTTTGGTTCTCTCATGGGGGGCTTCACTATGAACAGGTTTAGTCGGAAGATGACGATCCAGATCAGTGCACTGATTTGCCTCGTCGGTGCGATTTTGCGGGCTGGAGCGAGGAATCTGGAGATGATTCCTGTTGGACGTATCTTTGCCGATTGGGCTGTGAGTTTGCTTAGTATGAGTGTGCCTGTTTGTAAGTTTACCTTTTGGGACTTCCTAGGGAGAAAAATGGAGTTTAGGGGATTGATGTTGATTGAATGCTGCAGATCAGTCGGAGTGTGCTCATCCTGACCTTCATGGTCTTATTGTCGGCATGGTGCAGCAAATGATTGGAGTCGGATTTATCATGTTAGATTCCTCGCCCCAACCATTGTAACGTGGAGCTAACTCAATTGCTCAGTTCAACATGGATTGGCTATGGATCTCACCAAGCAGAAGACCACTCCCAATTCCAATGGCGATTTCCACTAGCATTCCAAGCTGTACCTTGCCTCATACGTCTCGCCTCCTCTGCCCTCTGTAGATCACCCCCACTGAGGTCCCAGATACGCGCTGTAAGAATGATCTTCTTCTCATAGTGGCCCCGGCATCTCATAGCCACAGACCGCGAAGACGAAGCCATGAAAATCCTGCGGAAGCTACATTACAACGGCCAGAACGATGCCTGGATCCAAGCTGAGTTCGATGAAACCCTCACTGCAATCGCCACAGAGAAGGCAATTACGGTTCTCGGGTGGAGGGCCATGTTTATTTTTCCGCAGTAGAGAGCCAGACTTTGCATGCTACTGTTGTGCAGGTATTTACGCAGATGACTGGTATCAGTAAGTCTTTGATTTCACTGCGGGCGGAAGTAGGCTCGGGAAGTTGTCATCTGGTTCGGAGAGGATAAGAACGGCAATGCAGCAGCTGCGATATCTAACTTACGGAAAGCTGCAGGTTGGGGATTGGCCTGAAAGACATCCTCGGCTTTTATGGTCTTACAACCACTTTTCTAGCTAGAGCGAAACGTGAACTGGGAGAGCGGAAGTAACAATCACAAGCCAGAGGCGAACAACCAATGACGCAATTTGACAGGGCTTTTTTTAAAAATTTTCTAGGGGCAGAGTGGTTCACTCGAGTATGGATTTCACATGCAGTAACCCTTGCTAGGTCTGCTGTAATGTTGATCGGAACCCTGAGCATAAGCTGGTTGAAGTCGGTGCCGCATCACAATGGCTGGTGTACATCTTCCCCACCCCGCATTCGCCACAGGACGCCAGAACGGCAGGTTTGGTGATTCACATTACACAGTTATACGCCGATGACATCGGTTTGATGGGAAAGTTACGTGTGTCGAACTATTTTACCTCCGCTGACCCTTGAGACAAACTCTATGGTGTCCTCGGACTGTTTGACACGCACTAAAAGACTGTCCTATTTATCTTCATGTCTACGGCCGGACTATCAGAAAACGACTTTCGAAGTTTACCGCGATGTTGTGCTTTGTATCATCACACGTCCGCGAGGCAGCTAATTTGGTGCCGGTACTCTCGATATTCTCAGCCCATTCGAAATCCGCGGTCTTGGCCGCCTGAGCACGAATTGAGCAGGAATGAAGAGCACTATCACAGTGTGGACTTTTCTTCCTGGATTCCTCGTTTCGATGATAACCGCCCCTTTGCCTTTCCTGATTCTCGGATCTTAGTCACGGATGGAAAACAGGTGGGAGTATGCCAGTCAAGTACTTTTGGACTTCGACCTGAGAAGCCTTGTCCTAGGAGGCATCAAGATGATCAAGATTATCCAAGCATTCCTGACTGGGTCAACTAGACCGGGATATTGGCCGATATGATGCCTTGTGTTAGTATTTAGAAGCTGTTGGACAGGGTGAGCGAGAACATGTCGGATCATCCGACTTTTTGTAGCGTTAAAGAGGCCTTGTTGCCACCATTACTGCTGGCCACCGTCGCTTTGGCAGTCACTTCGGCACTTCCGAGGTTTGCGTAGGTCCCCCGCCGTTTCAATTTGTTCCCAGGCGCTTGAAAATTCATTCTATACGTTCCCCATTTTGCTAATTCTTGTGGAAAATTTCAGTAATGGGACTTGCGCGAGCTCGAGGCTTAAATCTCGGAGAAGATACCCAGCATGTTAAAGCATTCAAGATTGCCGATAGACGAAGCTTTGAAGATGTCAGTTAAGGGTACTGAAAGTAAGGAGCCCACCGATCCTGAGGGGTTCGGAATGGCAGTTGACCTAAATCGGGTACTGTTTCTCACTTCTGAGTACTATCTTGGAAGTGGACTGGAAAAGGCACGTGTGGGGGGTGAGGTTTGCATTCTCGCCGGAGGTAGGGCCTTATATTTGATTAGGCCTATCGAAGGCACCAACTATTACGAGAACGTAATAGAATGCTACGCGCATGAACTCATGGAAGGGGAGCATTTTGAGGCATTGGAAGATGGATTGTTCAAGGCTTCATTGTTTCGTTTGAGATGATTCTGGGTTGGCTTTGAAAGAGCTTGCCTACAAGCCTTGAAACCCCTGGGTCACTTGCGCTGATGGCAGTGATGATGTTAGAACGAATGAATCAACTTTGGAGTAAACAGAATAACCTAATTTCAGTATATCAGCTATCCCATTTTCCCAATGATTATCATGAATACGTTGGAAGCATTTGAACTATCCAAAATAACCACTCTCTGAAAGCTTCACTCCCTGTGAGCGAAAGAAATTTAGGAGGCACTGCAACTTGAACCTGAAAGCGGTAAAGGTACCTGTTCTTTCACCATGCTGTTTTACATTATGATTCCCTCTCCTACCCAGTTTCTACCAATGTCTTCATTCTTTCTAGAGTTTGCCGCTCTTCCAAACTGTTGATTTGGACTCGAACCATCACGATAGACACTTCAATTTCAACCATGCTTAATTCCTTCAAAAGTATAAAATTTACCATGACCTGCGATCACTGGCTCCTTCCCTTCCTAGACCCACTCCTCGCTTAAACCCCCTAACCTCTATCTAGGCACAAAGCCGAATGCCAAGCCATCCATGTACCCCGTCGTAATTCATCAACTCCTCATACATCTCCCCTTCCTCCTCCAAAAACCCTCCCTTTCTCTGCCCCACTTCTCGGATGATTGAATCCTTCCCCACTGTTGATCTCCCATATCGCACAACTTCTCATCCAGCACTCATTTTCCGCCTCGATACGCATTTTCGCATCCAAAGCCGTGTTTGTCAGATCTCGCAACTTTGACAATCCTTCCTCTTATTAGTTTAAAGTTTAGATTGATCTGCGATCGCTCGGTATCACCACGGACCATGCATTGAGCCGGAACGAAACCAGAGGTGAGAAGAAAGGAGGGGCACGGCGGCTCGGCTGTGTACGAATTGTGTTTTGGGGATGTGAGACAGGGAAGCGGGAAAATTGACAACGAACGACGACGGCCTAAGAAATTGAGGAGATGAGTTGGATTTGGAATGTAATTATGACGAAGTTGTCGCGGAATTTCGAGGAACGAGGAAGAAATGATTTGTTGCAGAAGTTTCAGGGATTAGGTCCAGCCGATTCAAACGATCGTCACATCGAGAAGGTTACGAGACCAGCGTTACGTTAGGTCTCAGGTTCATCTGCAAATTAGCTACGGAGGACTGTTTCGATATCTCAAATCGTCAAGGCCCAATATCTGCACAGCTGCAGCGCCCACAACAATCCCATTTCAAGTTCCACCATATGCCATATACTTCTTAGCCAGCCTTTCGTCCCATGTCAAACAAAGATACCAGCTTCACCTCAGAAGCAGCAGCATTCCAGCCCAGCTTCGCATATATAACGCAAGAGCCATCCGCAATTCGTCCGTACCTCATTCTGCATTGTATATAAATAAATAAACCCCAGGTCCAGAGCTCTAGTATTGTACAAAAGGAGCGAGTTCGCTGATGCAAAACCTTCTTATCATCTCTGCTCTCTCGGTAGAGATGCAAGGGGAAAGGCGCAAAATAGTATATACAAAGCGACTTGGAAGTACGAAGGAATGGGACGCGGATGCGCTCCAATCACCTTTGATATTGGTGACGTCTCTGAGGGTGATTTCAGGTGGTAGGCGGCTACCTTGGCCGCGGGTGAAGGCTGGAAGGCCATCGTCTCTCATCGAGACAGTGCAGAGTTTTTGGCACCATGGTCAATATCTCGTGAAGACACACTCTGCTTTAAAGTCCTGTGCCGGCTGAACGGAATGGCATCCGATGGCTCCACAACTTCTACTCTTCTATCACCTAGAAAGTTTTCGAGCTCCTTTCTCGATTTTCTTTGCGACACGACTTAGTCAGTTTCTTATGGCTCTCGCAACGGCGCTAACTTTTCCAACAGAGAATTATCATGGAACAGTCATCCAACTGCTATACCCTTCCGAAACTAGTTTCTACTAGGCTAGAGCTAGAATTCCAAGGTAACTTAGCACATCTCTCTCTTCATCAGTAGTCCCAACCCATCGACGGAAGCTGTCTCCGTTAAATGTACAGGGCGATGTTGCTCGAGTGCCTATCTCTACGAAGCCCGCAATAGTCTTCTCCATTCCGAAAGGCTACAGCATGTATCAGCGGTAACGCGCCAGTGGAGAATGCCTGGACGCAAAGGGCTTTGCTGGGGGACGAGCCAGGTTGTAATTCAGAGATCTTTCCGAGGTCTTTACGGATCGCAGGGACTCGACCGAGCATATTCCGAGATTTAGCAAACCCAGGGAAAATTCCATCGCGGTGTTGCACCATCGCTTTCGCAGTAAGCCTATACTAATACTGGCGGCTTTTTTCTACTGCATTTTCTAGTTGAGTCATCCGTGATATCCACGTGACTTTACAGTCGGACGCAAATTAGGGCCAACCTAAACAGTAGAATACACAGAGGGACAAGATGTTTCCTTCACCAATTACTGTTTTTACTCCACTTACTCTCGTAAAGATTTACGCCACGTGCTTTCTACTACGTAGCGATTCGCGAGGTCGCAGAACCAAGGTAATGACGATGTTTGCTGTCGGGTACCAACGCATCAGAACTCAGCCAATCCTCTTGTTGAGTATGTTTCACAGGTTCTGAGTGTCACGCCCCTATCTTCCAACATCGTCTTCCGTTCTTCGAAAGTGCACGATAAAACGTGAGGCTACTGCTGCTCGAATACGGAGCTGAACGGAAGGAAGAGTACGCGAAAATGTCGAGCTCGGCAGGTGGCCTAATGTACGCTCTTCAGGAGGTCCCTGGGAAAGGCAAAGGACTCGTCGCCACACGAAAGATCCCTAAGGGTACGCGCATTCTCTCCGAAGAGCCCATCATCAGAGTGCCCGAAGTTTCACTTGACAGCACCCTACGAGCATCCATACGCAGGCAAGTCGATGCGCTCACTCCGAACCAACGACGAGCCTTCCTCTCCATGCATAACATTCACGCCGACGATGCTGCCTCGCGTTACCTTGGAATCATTCGAACGAACGCCCTTCCCATTGGGGACGAAGAGGGGGAAGTGGGTATTTTCCTCAATGCATGTCGTATCAATCATGCCTGCGATAACAACGCCCAGAAAAGCTGGAACGAGAACATCAAACGGCACACTATCCATGCATTGCGAGATATCGAGAAGGGCGAGGAGATCACAATTTTCTACCTTCGTGTCGTCAACAACCGCGAAGCCCGCCAAGAGGCTCTTCGGAGAAAATTCGCATTTACCTGCTCGTGTCGTCTTTGCTCCTTGCCACCAGATCAGAGCCAAGAAAGCGATAGAAGGCTGGATGAGATCTTCAAGCTGGATGGTCTCATCGGCAGAGATGGCGCGATGGGGATCTTGTTAGCCCCACTACGAATACTCCGATACGTTGATCAACAGATCCGTCTTTACAATGAACAAGGGCCGGATGACGCCGGTTTGCCAAGGGCATTCTTCGACGCGGCACAAATTGCTATTGCCAATGGAGACCTGGCCAGGGCACGAATTTTTGCTGAGCGAGCGGTGCTTGGGTGGATTATCCTCGGAGGCGATGATAGCTCTAAGGTACTTCACAACAAAGCTCTGTCCCAGGACCCCTCGAAGCACGAGTTATACGGGATGTCGATGAAGTGGGAGACTGCTGTGGATAACATTCCTCAGGGACTTGACTCAAAAGAGTTTGAAGACTGGCTGTGGAGGAGGGAGAAGCCAAACCGACCCGGAAAGCCGGCAGACTTTCGCAACCAGGCGACGTTCCCGGGTTTCACCGACTTACCAGACGAGAATGACATTAGTCCTGAGTTCTATACAAGCAGCGACGGGTTTACTTATCGACCGCGGCGGCATTGGTTATTCTTGGCTGAGATTGTCGACTTCGCCACATTACTTCGTCTACAGATGGACATCAAAGACGTTGATGGCACGACGGTTCCGCTATTCTTCTATACAGATGGGCGCGGCAGTGAATTAGCACCTTCACAGGTTCAAAAAGGGTACACCGTTGCAATTCTCTATGCACAGCGTCACGCATTCATGTTTTCTGAACCAGGAATCCGTCTTGAGGATCCCACGAATATAAAGGTACTATTACAATTGTTATCCACACAACAAACTTAGTCTCCGTTTTTGACACAATGTGTGCCTACAGATATTTCCACTGTCACTAAGTGAGTTGCTTGCGTTGAGCGACCGGGTCCAAAAATTCTCGATGGAAATGAATGGCACAAGAACATGTCACGGGTGCGATAGGCAGGCGGCCTCCTTGAAGAAGTGTGCCAGGTGCTCGCTTTTCTGGTACTGCAACGGAGTAAGACAGTCATCCGAGCCCCATCCTGTTCGATTGGGAAGCTAACCTTATTACAATAAGGCCTGCCAGAATGCTGGCTGGAATGAGAAAGGCCACAAAGCAGACTGTAAGCTTCTCAAAGATGCCGATTTGAAGGGATTATTTTCTCTCAACTGGGATAAGTTTGAAGGCCATGTTGGATTTCCTTTGAATACTACAACGGTTTAGGAAAAAGCTCGGTTGTGTCCAAGCGACCGATTTTGGTCAAGGCTTCTCAGTATTATAAGCCAAAATGAGTATACCTACGTAGATAACTTATCAATATCCTTTACTTACCTCTTCAATTCTAGATTCTGTATACTTACCAACATACCAGTCAGTATTGTACAATGAAGTCAGAATACCGCGGTGGGTCGGATAAGCAGTCTCGATGATGAGCAATGGTGCTGATGCAGAATAGAATGCTGCTGCACCACCTAGAAAAAGGCGACCAAAATTAAACATGACATGATTTGTTACTTTTATCTGAAGGCTTACTCCAGAAACAGCCAGAAATAACCTATTGCAATAGACTTCTTCCTACCGGTCGCGTTGTTGCACCAAGCCACTACTGGGAATAGAACAAGCGCGCCAAGTGATTGAACTGCATTGATGAAACCCAACCAAGAACCGGTGGGATGATTCATGAAGCCTTCCCAATGGAGGAGAGCTTATAGATCGTTCATTATTGATCCATCGTAGCCGTTTGCTGAAGCGAGTGCTACGAGAAAGATGATAGAGAAGTTAAGTCGAACGAGACACACTTTCTTGTATGAGACATTGCCCTTTGGCAAAGACACCGGCCAGGTCATGCCGATACCTGCCAGGTCATGCCGACACCTTTGGTATGGTCAAACACCATCGCTCGATATAAGGATTATGAAAGAGGCGAGAAGATAAGTTCCGGAGGCAGAAGTGAGTACAAGGATGATGGAGTTCTTTTGGAGTCTCGTGTTTGAAATGGTGACCTTATAATGAGGTAACTGTAACCGTATGTCCCGAGTCATTCTGGTTTAACAGACATTAAATGACCTGGTTCAAAATGGACGAAATGTTGGGTTTGGAATCCCTCCACACTGTAATGCACTTCACAGTGGCTCGCAGTGAAATTATCCATCATCGCGGAGGCCCCCGGGAGGTAGGGTTCCCCAAAATTGGGCCTGAAGGCAAAGGAAGAGGTTTCCAGAGTAGGACCCGAATACAAGGGGACCAATCACAAGCCACACGAGGCTAAAGTTTCGTCTACAGGCAATTGAATAATATAGAATAGATATACAGAGATAGCACAACTCCAAGGTGACCAGTCGCTGTGGAGTGAAGTTCGGTATGAAAACCCCGCAACTTTCCACAGCCTCATTTGCCAGCATTTACTAACCCAAGTTCGGAATAGATACGGCTACTTCTCGAGGACTGACCATTTCTCCTTTAGATATCAACGACTACGCAAGAGTTGTTCAGATCTGCCGTTGCTCTCAAGATTTAAGGACAGTTGCGGGTATTTGCGATTGGGATGGGTAGGGCGGCGGAATTTGGAAGAACGTCAAATATTGGGAGCTACTGTAGCTCCAGTTCTTGACAGATGAATATGAAGGATGAAAGACGGGATAATAATGAGGATGGAGATGCGGTCTTGAGGTAATCTGTTGCATCGATTTCACCAATATGCCGATTCGTCAACCAGATTATCTAATTCACCATTGCGATAGTCTGGGTATGCATCATGTCTTTTGCTGTTGGGTAACCCGCCATTCCAAACCAACTATCGGTTGAGTTGTTTGGGCGAAATATAGTGGCATTTTTAGAACTAGCTTTGATATCTAAGGAGCTGAAAGTAGAAGGAGGGGAAGTGCTCTCTTATGCTACAAAAAGAGGGGGAACACAGGATATGCCATATTTAGGCAGTTCCAACCAATACCAACGTCATGCAACAATGCGAACGGCCCACTCAGTCTTAACGACACAGAATTAGTGAACACATGCGACTCGGCCTGTGGACCTTACCAATACGATCGGGACAACCTCTCTCTACAAACAAGTAGAGTTTATTAAGAGAGATAGCCACAGATTCTATTGAATAACATCTTGACCATTGTCAAACACAAAAGTATATTCCCTTATTGGCATACCCCTGTCATTTCTGTGCCACCCTCTTCTAATATTCAACAGCACTTTAATTTTTGGGATTGTTTAAGAATTTATTAGTTACCTATCCAATAAAAAACTCCACAATTTCTTCACTAATAACCGACATAGAAACCTCACTTCCGCATGTTTTCTAAAACAGGAGGATCCTAGCCGACTTCATTCCTGAAAACGAAACACCAAACATTCAGCAGACAGTAATGTAACTTCAGAGCACCCATCCGGTCCCCAAGGATAATTGCACAAAGTATTACAACTGACTCCTTCAGCAACCCAGACTCTAAAATCACCCTCTGGAGCCGGCAGTCTCCATTGTTTCGTCGTATCCTGATCTGCTACGCCATCAGCCTTGAAACCAGCGCGACAGCCGCAGTAGGAAGCCGGAATTTCTGCTCCCGGAGCTGTGGGGTCTGGAGTATCGCAGTTGGCGGTAATATCACAGGTACTGTCTGGTGTAAAGGGGTTTAAGGGTGTATCGCAGCTCCAGGGACAGCCAGGTGGCGGGGCAGGGATACAAGCTTTTTGGTAGTTTTTTGGGCAGGGACATACGCCGGTGATAACTTCCGGGATGGGGTTTTCATTACATGGGTCGCCATGGCAACCCTGAAATACGGATGCGAGCTCACAGACTAGTAGGAAGCTGGCTGGGCACTGGCAGGCTCCAAGAGCCTCCGGTGTTTCTGAGGCGGCGGAAACAATAGAGGTAGTGGTAGTGCCATTTGAGATTTGGCAAGACACTAAGCTCATTAGCCAGAGCGTGAAAGTTACCGCAAAGGTAAGAGATTGTTTCATTTTGAATGGAGTGTGTAAGGGCTTCGGCGATATAAAGAATGAGGGCTGGTCTGGAAAAGATACGGATGAAAATATAATTTTGGCAGGCCCAAAAATAATTTCAAACCAGCTGTCATAACTTGGAAATCACCTACTTTATAAGTCATCAGTGATGCTTTACGAGCGGAGCGGCTGACAGACAGGCAGACTTCATTTTAAGGATTCCTGCAGCCAACCCGTATTTCCAGAGCAAGGGTAATAAACAGATCCTAAAGTATAGGCTGATGTTTAAGACGAGGCAGGAGAGCAGTAAAACTATTGGTATAAACCCTGGTCGGTCTATGGCTATCGCATTGTGCTTGTGTCACACGTCCTTGGCACTTGGTAATGGAGCAGACGCACAAGTTGCGATAGTGGTGGGCGAAAGAGCACGGAGATAGAAGCTGGAAGCTGAAAGTAGGAGGAGTCGTCATGAGGCAGAGTCATGAGACATTGCATGCAAGTATTCGGGAATGGCCTTGGCGTGACACATCCAAAATGGTAGATTCACGGAAACTACCGAAGTAATATTCGGCTTTTAAAGAACACTACATTTACTAATTTCTACCGAAATACTACTGACTCCTATAGTTATAAGCTGCCGCCAAGAATGTAGCTCTTTCAAGAATGCAGCTCTGTTAAGCTCCCTGCTATTTACTACTCCTGACGAGAAATATACTTGTACTAGGCTCGCGTTTGATATTCGAGTTGCATGGGCGGTGTCGCGTTCGTAAATTAATGTATATGTTTAGTCCACTACCATTATCTCTACATCAACGTATTCAAGCCCGCCAAGCTAGAGTGTCTTGGATATCGGGGTGTAGGCCCCGATAGTGGTAATGTAACAGAGGAGGAGGACAGAGGCGAGAAAAGATCAGGAGTTTCTGAGTAACAATTTCCTCTGAGGGTTAGTTAATGTGTCCAGTGTTGTGTTTTTCGCCCCTCGCTGACCACACTTTCGTCTCAACAAACAAATTCGAGCGCTTCCTAGCAGTTAAAATAATTTAATCACTGTAATAATAAATATGCCCTGAAACGAGGTGAAAGAGTTTTTACTCGTACTTTCCCGCCGGCGCGAGCTCCGGGTGGGCCATTGGTGGTCCGATCCGATGGGCCCCATAGCAAAGGCTCCCCCCAAACGTGAAGAAGAAGAATCCCAATATAAGTAGTACGGAGGTGACCTCGAAAAGAAGGATTAATAAATAGATAGGAAAGGAGGTTACTTAAGTTAAAGGAGCGTTGGAATTCTATAATTAATTTGAGACTGGCTTAGACCAATATTTTTCCCCATCGATATCAGCGGGGAGGTGGAGTCTCGAGGAGTTCTTTGTAGAGTCACAGAAAGCAGTTAGTAGCATAACGACAGCATAATGCTCGATGTGAGCTGCAGGGGCAGCGTGGCGAGCTATCAAGGACGGCAAGGATACTGAGTACCTTCCTTGTATTCTTCTACTCTCCTAATATCATGTACTCTATGCTATTCAATCTCCTCTCAAAATCTTGTTATCATTGTAATCATAAATTTCGCCAGAATTCCCTGCCTTGATAGAGTCTTTAGTTGCCTCTCCTCCTTTTACGCTACTGATCAGCTCCATTATCTAGCCCAGCAACTTTGATAGTGCGCTCTGCGGCAAAGTATAGCCCGTTTCAGTAAGCAGTATCTTCTTTTTCGATGTATCCATGGCCTTGGTGATATATTTTGGCGGCTGTTCTCGTGCGGGTAACAGCCAATAGTGACCTCGACACTAAGTTGAAGTTTTGCTTGCAGTTTGCTTTGAACGTTTAGTAGTGATAATCTAATAAACGTGTTATGACTTACCTTTGATCTGTTTGCGACAGAAAAGTCCATCTCTCTCCTCCTCCCTTGGCATTCGCTCCAGCTAACAACGCTGAGCACTTAGTGTCTGGCGGCGATTGATTTCATCCAGGAAGCCAGTTCAGGTATATTAAAGGCGTCCTCCCACCGCCGCGAAGGAAGGTGAAGCAAAGATTCATTGTCCAGCAGAGGAGGTCGCTCGATCGCTGACGGAGTTGCTGCGCGGGTATTCGGCGGAGATGATTTCCATGTCGTTGTCTAACGTCTTGTTTCGGGTGTATTCGGTAGTAGTGACTTCCGTATCGTCGTCCAACACCTCCCTCATACTTTCCGTCTCCAGCTCACGTTTGCTTCCCAAATGCGCAATATTAAGACCATGATGACCACGCTCCGCCATATGGATCTGAGAAGTTGAGGAGTTTGCTCGATTTCGTTGGACTGCCTTGACACGACGCCAATCGCGATATTCCAGCTTGACGGTCGCCCAACTGGTCAAGAAGAAGATAGTTGTGTTCCAGAACCCTTGCAAGGGTAGGACAGCGGCGGCTGTGATGTTCAAGGCGAAGGAAGGGTTAGAGGCGTGGCTGAGGCCGTAGACACGGTTTGCAGAGGAGGGGACCCATGTTACGACGATGGAACAGGCGAAGAGGAGAGCGCATTTCGTGTATGCCATCTTTATTCTGTCCATGCCATCGAGATGTCTGCGGAAAGCGCTGTGCCAGTCTCGGGGCATATCACGTAGTCTGTGGCGGGGTTCCTCTTTCTCGTTTGCAGTGATGTCGACGAAGTTTCCTTCTTGCTGGCCGCTCGATGGTCGGAGGTATGTTTGTGTCGGAGCAGCGAGATTGTTTTGAGTCGAGGTGACTTCAACATCGGTCGTTCGCGTGCCGGTGAAGGCTGGTTGGGAGGAGCTTGCCACGCTCGCCCGGGTATTGCGATTGAACATTTGGCTAGCGGAGCCCGAAGTAAGACTGGCATGGGTTGCGCCGCCACTGCGAAAGGCACGGAGAGCAGAGCGCTTGCGGAAGATCTCGATGCCAACACGAAGGTATATGGTGAATGTTATCATGAGGTAGACCCAGACCGGGCCGTAGTAAGCATAGATGCGGACATCCGCCCAGTCATTATCGATCCAACACCAAATCTGAAAAGGCTTTAGTCGGGTGAATATTGAGGAGAGGGAAGAGACGTACAACCGCGTTGCCGTATATTTTGCCATGCTTCTTGTTTTTGTACCCCAAGCAGACGGCAGCGGGAATCAAGGGAATTAGGTAACAGGCAGGAAAGTACCATTTGAACACTCCTCTCACTTGTTGAGCTGTCCAGCGGCGGAATGTAACCAGGTAGACATTGAATGCCATACAGGCCCCCCACATCGGATCAGTTTGCATGAGCCTAAAAGCAATGTAAGACAAAGACGATGTGACGACAAGGGGACGAACTTACCATTCCAACAAGAAGGCTTGGGCCTGGCACAAAGGGCCGTTAACCCTAGAAAGACCAGAGCCTCCTATGAGAGCGGCAGCATTGGAACCAAGGTTGGCAAACGATGCGTATATGAGAAGCGTGTTTGACAGAGTGCGGAATCGCGGGAAGACATAGAAAACCGTTATCATCACCAGAGTCCCAACGATGGAGATGGAGGAGGAAACGCGCTCAGCAACGACGCAATCCCAGATTTGACCGGCGGAGAGAGGCGCCATGATCAATGTTGCGGCGCAGTTGTGGTTGGTGAGGAAGCAAAATATGAAGGTTGCTTCATGATATTCTCAATTCTGAAAGTGAGCCGACGAGATGTTAACGTGGGGTTTTTGGATCGGATTCATGAGCGTAGCTCGCGTCGTGGGGAATTCGAAGGTGAAGGAAACGAGGCAGGACAATCCGGAATACACGCAAGGCAGGGCTTGCTTACCACTTCACCTGGGCATCTTTTATCACCTAATCCTTCCTCTGACGATAATTGTCCAAGAAATAGATAAAGGAGATATGTTTCGACTGTAGTGTTGTCCGTTTGTATTGTATTTCATATTCTGGGTTCCCCGGAGGTTGGTTGCAGAGAGTGTAATGAAGGAGGAAAAGGACGACGTCGACTCGGCTCTCTAAAAATATTTTGTCCCAACAAGATGACCTTCATACCAACCAGTGAATTACTACCCTGGAACCATGCATCTATCTGCAGGTAGGCAGTCTCTTTATTGCTTTGGAGGGGTAGACAGCTTCATCCCTGCAAAGGAGGAATCAAAGCATTAAAGACGCTGGCGCCACGTTACACAACAGCTATCGAGTACCAGCTGGCTGTTGGACTCGACGGGCTCGTATCGTGTGGTCACTGGTATAGCCATGCAGAGAGCTGACCTTTTATCATGTGATGCGTATCGTCGCACGGCATATCGCTCAAGTGAAAGCTCGCTTAACCAATCATTTCTGTCACTTGCAGCAACCGTGGCGCTTGCACGGCTCCAGATTGAGAGGAGGGGTAAGCTCATTCCTACAGAAATAGACACAGCCGCATCCGGCTTTTCTTGCCCACTATTATAGGGCGAGACTTTGTGGGGCGTCCGTGGGTGCTGCAGAAATTGCTCGGATTGAATGGCTTGGCTGCCTGGAGCAACAGCTGAGCGAGGGGCTGAATTATCGTGGATGCACGTGAAGCCAGAGTCGATCAAATGAATTCAACGCGGAGCAGTCTGCCTTCCAGATTTTGTGCGACAGAATCTATGAAAATACGAGATGGAAATCTCGGGTTTGTGGGAACCCCTATTTTTGGCTTCAACATCAATGAATCTCCCTGATAATCTTCTCACTCTTACTTGGGTTTTTTTATCGTGAATTAAACGGTGTGCATGAAGTCTGGTCTCTTGTCTCTAAGCTTCTCGGCTTCTTTCTCGCTCATCCCTTGATCTCTCTTGCCCGCTAATCTCGCTGCATCCTCTCTACGCAAGAGGAAAGTTATCAAACAACTGCTACTAAAGAGGCAAACAATCATGTACGCCAAGATCGTCGCATATCCAACAGTGAACTTCGGAGTCTAAGATATTGCTGCTCACGATTCCATTGAGGTTACCCCAGCCAATAACAAAACCCAGGACAATACCACGCTTGTAGTCACCCTCGATATTGTTGCTAACCCAGGACATCGTGTTGGCGATACACGGGTACATGCCGAGCGCTGCGAGGAAGGTGCATATTTGATATGTGGCATTTGAGAGACTAGTTGCATTGCGAAACCTGCCACGCTGAGGAGGGACACGAAAATATTGCATAATCCTCGCTGTCTAGTTCTATCGACGAGATATCCGATGGAGATAGTGAGGACGGCGGCGCAAGCATATGGGAGATCCGACATAAGCTAGGTTTTAGTGGTGGTGTAGCCCATCTCCTTGATAATCGTGGGGAGAAAGAGAGAGGATCCGTAGAGAGGCATCGCGGAACCCATGTAGACTATGAAAACCTCCCGATCAGCAGTTGGCCAAAAGGATAGGATGAGAGCCGAGGTGACGTTCCGCTGGAATCAAATTCAAAGACATCCCTTGGAGCAGACTTCGGGAGCATGCTTCAGGCACCCGGCTGAAACGAGAAATGACTGCTCCGAGAACTACTTACTGAACATTCCCAGATACATCTTCCAGTCGGTAACCGCAGCCCAAAAGTACGCCATCTTAAACTCCCCTTTTTCCGCGCTCGACTGCTGATCACCTTTGAGGCGTCGAATGATTCGGGCACGGTTTTGTTCCGAAAGGAAAGTTGCAGCATCAGGGAAGTCATCCGTCATGAAGAATGATAGAGCTCCGAAGCCAGTGGTGATGATGCCTTCGATGATGAAAATCTAGGCCGTCTAGGGCGGCCATGTTTACCATTGAGATTTTCGATCGCAGCTGCGAGGAGACCTCCGAAAGACCCCGAGACTGCAGCAGCTGAAAAGAACATTGCCTGATCACTTTAGAAGGTGAGTAAGGTGCAGAATGGGAAAACTTACCGCTCGCACACCAAACTCCGATTACTTATACCAGCATGAGAGGAAGTAATTGACTCCAGGGTAAAAGCCCAGCCTCGGCCATGACCGACCAATTTTCAACATATCCCATGGAAGCCATGACGGCACCCCAGATAACCCTGCACAAATAGTCAGACTTTGTCTGTTGTTGGGATACGAAGGACTGCCAAACATAATGGTGGGAATAAAGATAGACGGCTTCAGGCGTTTAAAGAGAGCATTTGTAAGAGGCTCAGAGGTCGAGTATGAGATGGAAAACATGGACAGCGCTGCATTGTATCTCCCAGTAGGACATGTTGTGCAGGCTTTTCCGCAATCCATCGATCTTGGCATTGCCAATGTTCGTCAAATCGAGAAATGCGAGAGGTATAAAATGCAAAGCTATCAAAAGAATCAGATCTGGTCTTCCTCAAGTTGATGAGTCCAACTTAGCCATGGTATCAAATACAAATCGAGCTTCCCCACAAGTTTCGGTCCTGCGGTTTGTGAGATTTGAAGTTAGTTGATTTGGAATGGAATCACTTCCGACGGAAGCTCGTAAATGTGAGACTGTTCACGACAAGAAAAGAATGGCTTGAAAGTTGAAGAAGTATGTCGGTCAGAATTTTGAAAATTGAACAATTGCTGCCTTCCATGTCAGTATGACGGGGTATGAACTGAAATGAAATCGAAGCATGCATGAATGTGGTGTGGGACAAAGTAGTGAGACGAAATCAAGATACATGTGGTGACATGCACGAGAGTCTGTAGAATGTGTTGCCGGCTTGTCTTCCGGTTGCCCTTGGCAGATGGCGCTTCAATGTCCCTGAAGCCGCCATTCAGGGCTGGAAAAGCTGCAAATATACGCCTAAGCTTACTCGCTTCGATAGCCATCGAATCCTTAATACCTGGGGTAAATAACCCTGGCTTCGATGGCCCCCAGAGCCTTTGGTGAAAGGACAAAGGAACTGCCTTTCTTCACGTCAGCAACGAGTGGTTTCTAGAACATGGAGGCTGGACGAACGTTCTTTCGCTGCGAATACGAAAGTTGCAAGATCAGGTCTGTGAAACCTTGTGCCCCCAGTTTGGGGTGGCGAAGTACATTGAGGTAGATATCAGCGACGGACGAATTCCCCATCTCGATGCTTTGTACAACATTGATCGTGGTTGACGTATTTGCCACAAATTTTGTGAATTTGTATCACTTTCAAGGCGCGCTGCTTGTACGTCTGGGGAGGATTCGACGATCCTGGTCGTCGCCAACAAGTCTCCTCCATAGGCTACCCCCCCCTTTTTTTGACCTCTTTCGGGCCCAGCGCTGGGCATCTACATCAACAAAACGAAGGACCGCCAACAATTCTTCTATCCATACATGCAGAAGAATGAGGCAAGGCAAGATGAGGAGCCGAAAATGTTCACTCGACTGCCTAGAGGACCGACAGCATACGTTCTTGCGGCGGGTAAAGGCAAGATGTCAGCTGTCACTATCATGTCAGATGTTAAACATGGGACCGAAAGATGATGCGCGACAATTTCTTGCGACATTACCTTCAGACTCGAGGGCTCTCAGATCTCTCGGGATACGTTGAACCATATTCACAGCCTTGAGAGCGATGCATTATTAATGACTTTAGAAGATTGGAAGATGGTTGGAGATGGAAGAACACGACAGCCGGAGATATTTCGATGAAATCTCCCGGATTAGTAATTAGGAAATGTAAGGATCGTCTTTTGATTTAAGTCTCATCAACAGATTGACTTAAGGGTAGCAGATATGTGTCAGCAAACAACTGTCCGGGCCGATAAGTCTAGACACACTGCTGACACTAGAGTCAAGGTGTATATCTTATCCTTTTTAAGGATAGCAGAGGCCAAAACCTTAATTGGACCGGATGTCGACGCTGAAATATTAGCGAATAGAGCATGGAGGTTGTTCGTGCAGGATACGTCTTTCTCGCACTGAAAACGTCATTGCACGTGCATTTCTAGCTAGTTCATTTCATTTATCGGTTTGAGTTTTGGGATATGGTCTTATATGTAGCTTTGGAACGTTGAGGAGAAGAGGCTATCTTTTGAGCAGACTGGCAGGCCAGGTAAACGGGGCACTATGCCAAAGCGTGGTCGCTAAACTCGAAAAGGAGGTACAGCTCAACTTTATTTACACTTTAAACTACTCTATTGCCCTTCCTAGTAAGAAAAATATGCTTAAACGTTATAAATAGACCTCGCGAATGAACTAGAGTAGAGGCTATAGTGCAAATTTTATGCAATAGCCCACTTGTTGTTTAATCTGAATCCTAAGTTACTTCTGCGTGCTCACCAAGTGATAGTGCGCGTGACCCTTCGCCGCTTTGCCCACCCTCGGCTCACTCATCCTTCACTGGCAGCCTCTACTACGTGCTCATTACACCCTAGTAGCTCGAAACCTTTAGTCGCCCTCTATGTACCTTTAAGATGAGTCCTGTCTTGGGAGTCCTGTTGAGAATGTCGACTCCTGGCGAGCAGGGATCACAGAGAGCCAGAACAAGTCCCTGGTGATCAGAATGGGCTTCCTGTTATCAGAATAGCTTGACACTCTACTTTTCTTGTGTTTAATTCTTAATGCTATAGTATAAGTAACACTGGAATTTGGTCTTTCAATGCATGCTTTATTGGTTTAGGAACAAAAATGATACGCAAAGAGAAATGGTTTTAAAGGTTTTGCATAAAAAGATCTAGGAGATTATCTCCAGCTAAGTTATTATGATGAAGAAGGTGCTTCTAAACACAGAAACCATTAAAACGGTCAGCATAGACGGCAAATAGAAGAAGTGGTATTTGTAGAACTGGCTAAGGATAATTTCCGGAAACTGATAAGCAGATTACACAAGAGATTTGTTTCTATACTTCGTCATGGTGCACCATACACAGACCAAGTGGTCTATGCACAACTCTGAATCTAGTGACTCGGCTGGTGTGTTAATATCACGACTTTGCTGAATCACTTCAAATTGATACACTGTACTATTCCAAAAATCCGTATTCAATTTCAAGAAGAACCGAGGGAGATGCACGTGCCATGGCCCGCCTATTTTTGAATGCTTGAAAATTCTTTTTCATTACATTATATTACAATAGTATCTTAGCACAATCACAACACAGACAGTAAACGTTACACGGCCAAGCTGCCTTTAATGCCCGCTTCTCTCTTCACATCGAAAGAAAACTTGTTCTGGATTTTTAATCTATTAGGAACCTCAATATTCTACGTAACATTACACAACTAGCAAACGCAGCACTTGCTAGAGTTAGTGAGGCTTAATTAGCTCCGGCCTTTCTACAAGACCATTGAGACAAGAACAGCACAGAACTAGCGTTGTTTACTCTCAGTATCATGAACGAATTGGGAAAATTGTTCATAAATCATGATAAATGTATATGTGTGTATACACCTAAGTGTAGTAGCACCGTTGAATCGAAACCAAACAAAAACAATGTAAAAACTCCCAATCAAAGTACTGAAAGCATGGATAGGACCAGTATCGGTGTAAGTAATAAGACTGAAGTAAGATGCAAGCCGTTCGACGAACTGGCGGCGACTTGGGTCGGTCCAGTGTTCGTGGTCGTCGAGCTGCGACTTTGCGAAGGCACACTCGTTTTCCCATCTGCAGGCTTCGTTGTGGAGACTAGAGCCGTGCCGCTACCTTCCCCAGACACAGTATTTGTCCTCGCCGTTGCTTGACTAGTGACTGGCATGGTCAACGTTGGTGTTGGGGCTGTCGCGGTGGTGATAACTACAGGCGTTGAGGTGGCTACAACCACGCTCTGTGTTGTGTGGCCAGGAATCACGGTATTCGTGCTCGTACTCGCTTCGACAATTTCGGGTTCCGCGGATTGAGCTTGGCAGAAGGAGATGAAGGGCTCGAATTCTGGGTCGACGTATGTTTGCAATGAAGTCTTTACATTATCCTTATTTGCTGCCACGCAGTCTTGGCAGGATGTGTAGTCTGATTTGAAGGCTGAACCTGACGCGCAGAGGGCTGGCGATTTCCCAACTTTTTGTGCTTCAATGTAGCAGTTGTTGCATTGCGCGTAGCATACTGCTGGGACAATTGAACTGTCTCGTTTATTGACACTTCGAGCCTTATCTGGGGAAATCGAGCCTGTGGGAGCAGGTTGGAAATGGTTGATAGTTACCTGCGATGTCCAGTCTCCAGTCGTTATGGTGGTCAGTACTTCCGAACCCCCGTCGCCAATCACATATTCAGTTACAGTCTCTTCAGCAAAAATGCCGTAGTCAAGCCCGAACGCATTTGGGTCCAGGTTGAAGTATCCATTAGTTGGAGGGAAGTAGGAAGTTTGACCCACTGGCCAGACAACATCGGTGAATGGAGGAGCAGGGACACAATATTGGGCATCGCAGAGAAAATTGTAATCCGGAGGATTGGCCCAGAGATTGCAAGAATCTGGCTTTGGAAGATTACAGACATATCCTGGTGAACAACCCCATAGTGCGTCACTCCCAGTAGCTTGGGGGTTCACTGGAGCTGTATTTGATGGGGGAGCACAGGTTATTATCTGTGAAACGGTCGCAGTGCTAAGGATGGAGACCGAAAAAGGAGACGACGTGCATGGCTGCTGTGTAGCCCCAATAATAGAGGCGATTGCGGATGCAATGCCACCCCCGCTCTTTGACGATATCATAGTAATCGCAGGTAGAGGGGATGGTAAAACAGACACTGTAGCTCCCGGGTCTGTTACTGTCATGGTTTGGGCTGATATTGTAAAAGTAGTAATGAAAATGCTCGTTATCCCAGGCTGGATCGAAACTACCGTAGTTTCCTCTCGTGTGAATGTTGTGGGAATGCCCGGAAGGCTCGTTGTGATCGTTGAGATAATAGTTGAGGCTGGTATCACTACAGTCGTGCCAGGACCTGGAATTGTAAGGCCTGGGCCCGTGCCAGTTGTCCCTGGAAGTGTAATTGTCTCGCCCGGGCTTGTAACAGTTGTCCCTGGAAGTGTGATAATCTTGCTAGGGCTTGTAACAGTTGTGCCTGACAGAGTGATTGTAGTCAAAGATCCCGAAATTGATGTCGCGATTGTACTGGCTGCTTGAGTAACCAAGATATCGGACGTGAAGGTGATTGCTGGCTCTATTAACGTGGTTGGGATAATGACTTCAGATATTGATATTGAAGTTGTCGTGACTGTTGAAGCGGGAATCGCGATGGTTTTGAGAGACCCGGAAATCGATGTTGTAATTGTGGAAGCGGGCTGTACGAGGGTGGACACTAAAAAATTAATATAACATGGTAGTTAGATCTTCCAAACTAAAACTTACCAGCTGTGGCGGTGGAAACTGAAGTGGTTGTAATGTAGACATCGGAGATAAAAGATTGTATGGTCGTCTTTGGAATTGTCGTTGAGAACTATAAGAGTAGTCAGAATTTTGTGAATACAGTTTATACTCTGTTATGTCATGAATTGATATTACTCTCTATGAGAAATTGAAAGTTGCTTACTGTAATAGACGCTGTGCTCGTGATTTCATATGTAGATACTGTTATATAAGACGAGGTGGACCATTTCGTTGTAGTGAACGAAACATCGCTGATGACCGTGATGGGGTAGGAAGTTGAAACTGTGACGCTCTGTGTCGTTCTGTACTACCAGGAGTAAGCCTTAAGTCCACAAAATTGTTCCAGTCCCAAATTTCGATACTTAAAGGGTTTTGAGTGATTCAGGCTAGCTAGCTTCGAAATTGTGTATCGTCGTCCTCGTGTTCATTCCTATTCACTTTCTCTGTGCCCAACGTGACTAGAGGGATTGAAGAGTTTGAAGCAGAGTTATTTGTCTGCTAAACAAGCTTACGAATCCACCTTCGGAAAGAAAAGCTGAGAATCTATAAACTTACCGTCGTTGGCAGGAAGCTAATCTCCGTGGTACTAATGTAGCTTGTAATCCTGTAAAGATCATACATGATTAGCCTCAAACTCATTCAAGCCTCCTACATCCTGCTCCAGTCTTCATAAATATGCCAATGAATCAGACAGTGCATCAGAAAGATGCATCATCATATCACTCACGTTTCCTCATCCGTAGTGGTTGAGATGTCTGTAATTATAGATGTAAATGAGTCTGTGGAGGTAACGGACAAATCACTAGTGATAGTCGCTATAGTTATTTTCTATTTTACTGGTCAGACCAGGCCCATGTCATCAAAATATACTGTCGTACCGTTGTGTAGATATCCTTTGTGCTTGTAAAGCTGAAATCATCCGTGACCTATTTGCCAATTAGCCTTGTCCCAGGCCCATGTCATCAAAATGTATTATCGTACCGTTGTGTAGATATCCGTTGTGCTTGTAAAGCTGAAATCATCTGTGATCTATTTGCCAGTCAGCTTTATCCCAGGCCTTAAAAACAGTCTGTACCGTCGTGAAGATATCCACCGTGCTGATAACACTGCAAATTTGTAAGTTTCTGATCTCAAAATATTTTTCAAATTCCGGACATACTATATTGTCGTCGTTATGGTCGATATTACTGTCACCACCCCAGGCAGTTGACTCGAAAAAGTAAGACATATAGGTTCGTATTGTCTTTTTTGAATATTCTCAATTATGGAATAACAGACAGTACAAATTATAGCTTCATTGCAACCGTTACAGGTGAGAGTCGCGGGGGTTGTTATTGGACATGCTGGATCCAACGGGAACACCAGGTCAGGGACTACCGCAGCGGAAGTCACAGCGACGGTGGTGGTGGGAATAGTCGAGTTTGAATATGAAGTTCCGCCTTGCGCGAGTCCCGCCAACCCCGCCAGTGCCCACAGTCTCCTACTCAAAATCATCTCAGACGTATATCTCTTATCGAAATGCGCCGAAACGATGGTATCGAAAACAGCAGGCCCGCTGTATTCAGGAAGCAAGCGTAGGTGAAAGATAAATTCATACTTTGAAAATGAAGATGACGATTGGCAGGAGTTTATACCAGATGGCGTGCCAGGTCAGTCAGCCAAGGCTGAAGTAACGGAAGATTCCATAGGAGCTTGAGTAGCCAATGAACAGACAGATTTGGTGACTTCCTCAACAACTCCGAACACTTGCAGCCACTGCCACGTCGGCTTAACAAATAACGAACGAAATAAATCAGGGTGAGATGACTTGACACCCCCAGCGCTGTGCGAAATTCTTGAGGGAGCAAATAGCTATGGGTCTCTAATTATAAGGACTTCAAGATATCGACAGGGCCTTGATAGCTACTTTGAACAGAAAAAAAGACAGGCAGGGTAAGGGTCTGGTATACGGAGAGCCTTGGTATACCTAGGCACTGGGAAATCCTTAAGGCCTGCGTGTGATGACATTTAGAGAAGTTGTTTCGTGACTAATGGAGAAATCTAAATATCAGCCTCAGAGGACTAACAACACATTTCAACATGTCCGAAGGTCCCGGAATCCCTTAATCGTGGATCAGCCAGATAGGGCGTGCCTGAAAAATTCGATATTCTTGACGCTCTCGCCACTGCTCACCTGCTTCCCACCTTCGCTTCATCCCTACTCACCTTAACTCATTCAGTATTGCCGATAAAGCAGCTCTGCTCACCTTTCCGAACAAAACAGATTTTGTGCAGGTTAGGATTCTGGTTTAACAACAGTCTGTTATTCAAGGCTTTATCCTGTCTAAATCTCTTACGGACTAGGTCAGCCAAATAAAGGACAGGTTGATGCCGTGATGGGATCGTTAGTTCTAAACAAGCGAGGTTAGACAAGATGGGCACACAAATGTGATATTTCTACTTTAGTACTATATTGCTATCATTGGAGACTACATCCTGTGGCCTAGAAATGTTTTGAAAGAAAATATTTCCATTATCTTACCTACAGTGGTATGTTGCTATTTTTATATATGCTATTAGGTGCCACTGCTATCTAGCATGACTCGACACTTGATAGGCTATAGCGGTACCCAGATATCCAACTTGAAAAAAGCTTGAAAGCTCGCGTGCGGCCTGGAATACGGGTATGCAGAGAAAGGGTTGCCTCCTACGATGGAGAAGATTGCTAGGAAGCATGGTAGTGGAGCCAAGAGGGCCACAGAAGGCCACATCATGTGACACATGAACTCCGTTTTGATGCTTTTGGGGCTACAATTGAGAAAAATTTGAGAGAAAAGCGTCCATTCCGTGCTAAATCTATGAAGAAACTTGGCCATACTAACATCCAAAAGGTACAACGATACGAGGTTGCACTGTCAAGACAGCTCTGTGGGTATACAGAGTGGTCGAAGGCCATATTTTCAGGCGAAGCTTCCATTCTTATTGGAGAGAACGTGGCCAACAGAACATATCGCAAACTGCTGATGAGTAATATCACGATGATTACTTTGATCGGCGGTATAACAACTGTTCTGAGGCTATGTTCTAGGACTATTTTACCTACTACCGGAAAGGCCTTTGCCACATCTACTACAAAGAGACTGCAGAGCAGAAGTCGAAACATGAAAAGCTTGTCGAGTGTGAAGGTAATCATTAACTTCATAAATAGTACTTGATTTTATATAAATTTGTATAGTTAGCAACTGTAACAAAATGCGCTTAAAAGAGCGTTCAGATTTCAATTGGCCGGGCGTTCCTACTACTAAGACTATTGGGTTGCTGCTCCCCTTATCCTGGGACTCAGTCTCCAATCGAGGATTGTACGTCGTCCCTCTGTATCAGTGCTCTTATGAAATGCCAACAATCTGCTCGCGATTGAGAAGAATCATAGCCATGTTCCTTTCCGCAGATCCAGCATCTTTGGTATTTACCATAAAAGTCACTCAGCCACTCCACCGAAGTCCGTTGCCGTCAATTACCTCCCCTTTCCGTGGCAATCTGAGAGGCCCATCTCGACACTGTTTGGCTGCTGGACAGTGCGAATCTCTGAGGGGTACCAGATGTAGAAGATTACCATGGTCAGAAACATCGGCACCGCGTCAAACACATATATCGTCCACTCGTTGCTCAACGCATACCCGTTGGCGCCCATCAAGTACTCGATGACGCGGAAGATACACCGCACCAGAATGAGCACCACGGGAACTGCTGCGCCGCATAGCCACCCTCGTCATCACACAGGCGCGTCCCGTTGCTACCATACGCTCCTGACACGGCGGTGCACTGCAGATAACGGATGTGGAACATTACCGCCACGGTGGTGAACAGCCCGAAGAAGACAATCTGGGTGAACAAGCCGGCGATGACGATATGTTGGCCGAGTTTGGCGTTGCTGCTCCTGTTGGCCATCATGCCCGCGCCACCGCTCTGGACCAGGAAGGAGAAGATGTCGCCCACCACGAAGATGGTCGTCAGCCGGCGGGTTCGGATGAGCGAGCATGACTCGGCGGTCAGGCCGAGAGCGCGGACGATGCGGCCGAGGGTCATGTAGATAGAGGCTGCGAACAAGGATGGTCCCACGAGCAGGAAGAGAGATTGGATGATATAGGGAATGAGCGAGTCTGTCTGGTTCGATGCCCCAGTACGGCCGCCAAAGCCTATTACTTCGACTGTTTGGTTGAACCGAGGGTCAGCGCCATTTCCCTTACTGTTATGGAATCGAGCGATTCTGTATGTGGGCGAGCGAGGAGAAAGACGGAAGTCTGGGGGCTTATGTTAAACTTACAGAGTCCGCCAAGTGTAAAGGGGATGCAGAACCACATGCGGTAACGATACATTTTCCAGGTATGAGCCCCCGTCATGGCCAGAAAGAGGATGAGGAACATGACTGCTGCTGGCATAGAGGGCACATATTTCCAGAGATAGAAGTCGCCTTTGTAAGGGAGGAGTTCTCCCTTCTTGACTAGGAAGATGTCCCGTGCAGAGGACTCCATGATAGGTAAAAGTTTTAGTCTTCAGATGAAGAGTCGAGTTCGCCAAGATTCGGGGAGATTCCACAGTGTGTCTTGAAGAGACTTGTTCGTGTAATAAATTATCGTCTTAGAGGATGTCTTCGTAACGCATGGCAAAAACTAAAACAGAACAGCAGCCTAGGTAAACTTATAAGCATTTGATGCCAAGTCCACCTGCTGGACTGACTTCCGCGTATCGAGCATCTTTTCGAGAATGATTCTTGGCCGGCTTGCACTCGACTTCCACGGATCCGAATATAGCAACAAATCGTGTTTTTGATCTCGTTTTCACCCACGTCGTGAGTTGGTGATCTTAGGCTTTTGCATGACTGCCACTGCGGTTACTGTAATGGGAGCTGATTTAGTTCTAACGGAGATTCCCGTTTACGCGGAACTACACTCAGAGAACGCTCTAAGCCACCACGCTATACCTACCAGGATGGTATTCTCACGGGTGTCGAGTTTCCCTTCCTTTGGTCTGTCTTCGAGGTTCTCGATGCACGTTCTAGCCAATTTGCTCACTTGTTGAAGGAATCACGTATGTACATACAGGAACCAAACGGATTGCCCAGCGCATTACGGACACGGGCGACAACCGCAGTCGACGTAGGTCCGTGCTAATGGTTAATCTCAGAGCAGGATGAAGCGATGTTATGCCGTCGAGTCCAGAAGGCTGCGTGACTAGGAGAAGTCTGGTTTTTTTTTTGGTGAAGAGGGGCCATTTGATGACATCGTGACACCGCCGTTAGAGCTTTATTAGAGATTTAGAATTGAGTACTTGTTGAGGATATAGAGCCGGGCGGTGACGCCTAGCGCATCTCGATACTCTTTCCATCAAAGGCCCCTCCCTTTACGTCGGTTTTGAGGGCTCAATTCCAAGATATCGCCATGCAGCTGCTCTTAGGCCTGGTTGTGCTGGCTGTGTGGTGCTCCGCAACATGCGGAGCCAGAGCATACATCATTGATGGCTTCGCGTGGTCAGAGGCTCAATATCGGCCTAAGTTTCGGTACTGGTATGTTAATTTCAGTCCCTTTTACCCTGTGCTCCGCTGGGCTGGCAGATTTAAGCTAAAACTGTTCAGCGTCTGCACTAGACTAGTCGAGTGCCGCCACCAGGGGGTGACAAGATAATCGGGACACTCGACAATTATAACCCTCATTCAACTTTTTAACACAACATAATGTAAATTTTTTGAACACATCGAATGAGCACTGTTCGCCTTGACCGATCCGACTCATACCGTCATCAGGCGACTCAGTTGCAAACCCGTGCCTTAACCGTATTTAACAGGGCAAAGAAAGATGTGTCAGATGAGAATTGCATCCCCACATTCCTCTTTTCTTCGCTCCTGGGCACGCACGTCCTTGCCGAGAAACTCAAGAGTCACCGTGAAGATTTCAACGCGTTCTTGGATGGTTTAATCCACTGCCTTCGCCTTTACCAAGGCGCCCGGGCGGTGGGAGGCAGTTCCTGGGACATAATTCGCGAGACGGAACTGAAAGAGTTGATCAATACTGCAGACGCGGCTGATCTGGCCGACGGGACCCTTCGAAACAATTGGGATGCCCTGTCTGTAATGCTACAGTCTTCAATTCTAAGCACAGAATCCATCGGGGCCTGTCAAGTTGCGACGGATGCACTGGGATGGGTGCATCGTCGGCTCCAGGGACACGGTTCATGGGGGGTACATGCTCTTTTGGCCTGGCCAAACCTCATCTCCTTGAATTTCATCCGACTTCTGGAGGAGAGGACATCGGAGGCCCTCGTTATCCTTGCACATTACTCGATTTTGTTGCACCACTACCGCGCTTTCTGGGTCTTCGGGGATGCGGGCCAGTATTTAACACGCAACATCGCCGAATATCTGGGAGCGAACTGGACGGACTGGCTGGCCAGGCCTCTCGCTGCATTGTTAGCAGATCCATCTTAGTCGCTTTGATGATGACACCAGCGATAATCTATACCGCCGGCACAACCAGAGACATGGGTATCGTCTCTTTACAGTCGGGCTGAGGAACATGTCTCTGGATACTGCCCCTGCTGGAACGAATAGTTGGGCTGTACTGGAGCCGGCTACCGGAGGTAGCCCTGTGAGAATAATATCATGATTAAAGTGAACGGGGTATGTAAATAGGATGTGAAGGAGGTGATTCTTTTGATATGGAGACAGAATGCTCTTCGGCACAACCTGTACAACTGATACTTGTATGTTGCTCATCTACAGTGCTTCGCAATATGTAAAATGTATACCTGCCTAATCTGGTCTTCCAAAGTTGAAGTTATCTAGATGTAGGACTTTCTCTGTCTGAATATAAAACTTATGTTTGTCGACTCTTCCTTTCAGTACACTGACATATCATCAAGACGAACCAAATTATTGTCAAAGGTCTATCAGTCTCTTTCCTCTATGCATAACCGCTATGCTACCCCAAGAGGAAGAATAAATTAGCCCCGTCATCTTCCATTCCCCTCTCCTCATTGTCAAAAAGATGCAAGCTGGATGCGCTGCAGGAAGCTCCAGATTGACATTGACGTACATGTAGTCGATTGATCCTGGCTTGCATGTCTCAATCTGGGTGTCGTAAAATCGTCTGTGACCGCCAACCACCGGATCATGACAGACATATAACGCCTAATATCCATCCAGGCAACCCAGTAATTTGGAGAGAATCTGCCAATCCCACTCTTGTCAGAGAAGTGGGGGTCAAAGTTTCGGCACGTTCCGGCATTGCTCCGCACCATTCTCGACAGGTGGCTGGTGTGTGTTGGACTCATAAAATGCAAGTCACCGACTAAGTGCCAAATCTCAAGGTGTCCTTCAATCAACCACCTGAGTATGCCATTTCGGCTAAATTAAACATAGCCACTTCGACGCCATTGATAAATTCAAACCCCTTTGAAATGTACTCCGAGGGCTACATAACAAGGCACTTCAAGAAATTCTCTGAGTTTCCGGACAAGTCATGTCTCGCGGAAGCCAACCTCTGCTTGCGTTACTGTATGCTAGCATACTGCAACTTACAAGCACATCAAGACCTAGATCCGAAATCTCCGAGATCCAGCATGGTAATATTTTACTATCGTTGCCGTCTTTGTTATTGCCGTCGTTGCGGATCTCGTTGTCGATCCGGTTCTCCTCGTCAATTCCTTTCCGTTGCTGGGAACACCTTAAGCGAAACTTCGATAAAAGATCGCAATGCTCTCCAGTTCCAATTCTTAGCTCGTTAAAGTACGGCAGCTCCAAATCCTAATTTTTCCTTGGTGTTTTGGTGCTGTCTGGACAAAGACTGACTCTTGACTATAGAGCAGTCCCAATGTCACTATTCTTTCGATATGCAAGCCCCTCTGCCCAAGAACTTAATACCGTTCTACTTTTCACTATCGAAGTGTCCTTCATTGTCGTTATGCTCTCGCATCGTCGACTTCCTTCTGTCGTCGAAGCCGTTTGTCCAGTCAATTCCACCGAAATGCAACTCATCGGCGAATGGTACCGCCTCTGACACGATTCACCTCGTCATTAGACCTCACTATATTCTTGCCCAAGTGAGGGTCACTTCATGGAGAACCATGAAATTACCGTTGATCAAGCATTATGATGCGGAACTCATGCCACGAAGCCCCATTATAAAGTAATTTTGACAACGCCAGCTTGCTCGCGTAGCTGCGCATCTTTGATGGAATAAAATTTGGGGCCCGTTCCCTTTAAACCAAGGCTCGAATTTGCGTTGATGTAGATCTAGACTCTCAGGATGGTCTAACAGTGCCTTCATGGTACTCGTGCGGTCTATGTCTATGCATCTCCCCATCCTTTCCGTCTAAACCTTCTCTATGCCAAGTAATCTATCGCTGTCTCCCAATCCCTCTCCTCTAGCTCTCATACTCCATCCTCCCCTCTCCAATAACACTCCACATCTCCTCGACAATCTGTCGCTGTCCACTCGGTGCTCCTCTCACAGCAAGATATTTCCTCCCATCAATCGCCGGCTCCCAATCTCCCGGGTTCCCACTGGCCATGATCCCTCCCGCCTCACTCAAAATACACCACCCCGCAGCCACATCCCAAGCCCAACATCCGCCCTCCCAGAACACATCCTGTTGACCCGCCGCAACAGCAGCCAGATTAAGCGCCGCAGATCCCATACAGCGTATGCTGTGTACCATAGCGCCGCCTTGCTCTTTCGATGCCGCGAGCTTGGCGAAGACTTTAGCTTTGATCTCGAAATTGACGCCTGTTCTGTCGGATCCCCATTCTGCTCCAATCAAACAAGTACTCAGATCTTTCAAGGGTTCAGGTTGTTGCTTCAACGGCAAAGGGATCTTCATCCCACCATTCCGACTAAGGAATGCGCCGTGGCCTTTGATAGCAGTGTATAGTTCGTCGAGATAGGGATTGTAAATCACGCCTACAGTCGGCGTCTTATCAACCACAAAACCGAGCGAGATGCAGAACGCAGGGAAGGCGTGTACAAAATTTGTTGTTCCGTCAATGGGATCGACAATGAAGGTCGGGGCGGAGGTGAGGACCATGCCTGGCTTGTAGGTTTCTTCGCCGATGAAGGAGTAGGTTGGGTAGGCGGTGCGGAGTTTGGTGCTCACCATGAGCTCGACTGCTTGGTCGGTTTCGGTTACGAGGTCTGCAGCTGAAGAGGTGTTAGTGAGGTTCGATTGGAGGGGGGGAGGATTGGGGAGGGGGGATACAGTTCTTTTTGGTGCTGGAATCGAGGTAGGAGGGTGTTGCGGACATTTGCATACGGCCTGCTTCGTGAGCTATGCTGATTAGGAGATCGTGGATCTCTTGGAGATTGATGTCCGCCATCTTATTGTCAATTGACTATTGATGATGTTTATTGTTGAGGAGAGAGAGCGGGGGTGAATGGTGGGGCAGAAAATATTCAGTCTGGGTATCTTATCAACACGTGGATGGTTGAAGGAAGTTTTACAATCTACAGGGGTAAATAAATATAAAATACTGTGGAAATTACGAGCTGTCTGACCAATCAGCTGGTCAGGATATGTCTTTTTGGCATCTAATTGGTCAGATCCCGTGGCGTCATTTAACATTTATTTACACCTGTAGGTTGTAGGGTTCTTATCAGAAAAGGATCCATTGACAAAGCTTATATCTATGTTTAATTGAGTAGCAATGATCGAGGCTTGAATTGAGCCCTTGGAAGTTCTCCAAGCGTTCACGAGAATGGTAAGGTGCAAGGCTGAGACATTCATGCTGTGAAGCCAATATGGTACCGTCGTTCACCCCCATCGATCAAAAAGTCCCAAGGAGTGGCATTGCTTTGAAGGCTACATGGCCAGCAATATCTCCATACTTTTGAAATCTTGTAATACACACAAATAGAAAGATCCCAAGAAACCGTTGTCCCGTATTCGCCGAACCCCGTATCGTAAGCCATTAACCCTCCTACATGTCCTCCCTGAATATTGACCTTCTCTCCGTAGGACTGTCATTGCTGTGCTGTCCCTTCGTATGACCCTTATTCGATGTGTCCAGTACAGGTCTTGGGCTCACACCCCGCAAGCTGACGTTGCTTGGCTCCGCCGCCGAATCATCGAAAGGGTTGGTCGCAGGCTTCCTCTCCATCTCCTCATCATACCTCCTATCCAATCCCGCTTGTGATCCACCAATATATGGTTCCGGCTCGCGACTCAAGCCCCTCCCACGATTCTCATCGCCATATCCCGGTGGAGCCATGCCCGGTGTGGGAGCCATGCTGCTCTGTCCATGCAGCCCTAACTCCTGCTCCTCATAGTACCCTCCCGGCCCATAAGCATCCGCCTCAGTACCAACTCTCGCATCCCAAGCATCATCCGGATCCAGCGGTCCAAACCCTCTATTCGAAGCCCGACCTCTCACATTGCTGCTCAAAGGCTCCTCATAAGCGCCGCCCGCTGACCGATTATTGCGGTTCTTGAACGCGCGAAACTTATCATTGACCCATCCAACAATGCCTCCTGGAGCTGGACCCGGTGCACCGTATCGCTGCGATGAGGAGCCGCTGCGGTTGAATGGATTGTAGGATGCGAGGGTGGGTTGTGGTAAGCCGAGCCTTCTTGCACGCAGATGCGTGTAGATTACCCAGCCTGCGATGCTTGCGACAAGGAGGAAGAGGACGATTATGAAGAATGCGCCGACGCCTGAGATATGGTGTGCCATTGTTGTTGAATTGTAGAGTTGAGAGATGTGTTGGCGATGAGTTCGCCGTTGTTGGGTGATGCTGACACCTGGGTGAGAGCTGTCATACGGTCTCGATTTCCAAGGTGAGATCCCAGCTCTTCCGGGCGAAGCCACCGGCAAGTTTAGGCGAGAGCGCTTGGCACGTGACTTGCTCTTTCATCCCCAACCGGAGATCTCAACAGCTGAGATCTTCTATCGTTTCACGCCAAGAAATGGTTCACCAAGTAAATTCTAAGCTCCAGGATTTACGCACACTGCATGAGGGCTATGAAGCGGCACGGCAAAATGTAGCTTGAAGTTGAGCTTTAACGCAAGAAACAGACGCAGGAAAAGGTTTTCATCTCTTCCATCTTCCTAATATCTGTATGACTTCGTTTCGCGTTGTTCTTCTTTCAGTAATTGTATTAACACGCCTTGGGACTTCCGTCCTATCCAGCCAAATATACGAAGGCTGATGGTTGTGAAATCTGGAGGAACACTAACATCTTTATGTTTCCAAATTTACATAAAAATACAACTAACCCCTCAGAGCTTTGATTTAGAAATGTATAATAAATAAGAAGCAAATCTATCTTTAACTTAAAATTTTAAGACAATTAAATTTAAGATGCAATTGCAATCGATTCATTATCGCGATATAAGAATGCGCACAGTGGCCGTTTAAAAATGTCCGATTTCAAAACGTCGGCCTTCGTACTCGAACTGGGATACGCGGCTCCCAGCATCGTCTTCACTGCCAACTGAGCATCAGCAATGGTGGTCTTTTGATTCTCCGTCGGTGACTTCGTCGCAGTCGGTTCCCTTATTGCTGACATCGCATCCAGCCTCCGCGAAGCTGGCGAATCGAAATCAGAATATTAAGAGCTCCTCAGAGAGTTAGAATCTCTCCAATACGCACTGAGCCATCTTGACAAGCTGCAACTCGGCGACTCCTCCCCAGAGACCCTCAATTCAATCAAATATACTGCTCTGAGCTGTAGACGTCCCACCCGAGCAATTTCTCCTCAAAATCAAGAAATATGACAAGTCGCTGGGTGTCGGGAGTGAAAGGGGTCCGCTATAGAGCGCTGCAGACAAATTATGGTTGGTATTTGGGCTGCAGGATGAAATACGGAAGTTCCAAAGCTACTTGAACGTCCACGTCGGAACAATAAATATACTGTTGGCGGAACACGGCTTGGAAATGATGAATATCACGTCTGAGAAAACACAGGCGGATCAGTTATATGTTAGACAGAGATTGGATGAAACCGCCAAGTCTTCAGTGGATCCGGAACAGTATTTCTGTCCGGAAGTTTGCAATTCAGAACATCCATTCGATACTTCCAAGACTATTTGAGATGGTCAGTGGTGACTTTATGACGTCCTGGAAGTCTGGTACGTCTCGCATTCGGTCATCTGTATTTCTCGTATCCTATGCTACTAGTCTTATAGAACTAATTTAGGAATCAAACAGTGCCTCAACTTAGCAAATATACAGTGTACTTATCGAGATCAAAGATTCTCTAGCGCTAGGAGATACCAGATGGACTTACTTTCAACCACCTATGATCGTCGAGGATGCCCTGAGTTTCAAATTCCCAGTACCTTCTAAATACAATTTTGAATTAGTTGATACCATTATTAAGCATAGGCTCTTAGTAAGACCTGGCTCATCAGCCGTTGAAGCTGGTAACTATGAGCCGTTCAATATGAAGAACAGCACACAGGTTATCTCAACAAATGTACGGCTATTTCCTGGGTTCTGTATAACAATTGCTATTTCCATGAGCAGATCAAGGTTTCCAGATGAGGAGTGCCCCATGCCTCGATGCAGGTCCACTCGAACACATGTTGCTCCTGGTGGCGGTCGACTTTGGTTGGTATTCCCCACTAGCCTTTGATACGTTCGCTAATGAGAGTTTTATAAAGCTGTGAGTGCAGCGTCCGGTTTGACAAATCGAACAAGAAGTGGAACGCACTTAAAAACTCGACGAAGTTGTTGACCAGCAATTTGAGGAACCGGTAGCAGGAAAGCAGAAATTAGGGGGAACCAGGATGACAATGAACGGAAAAAGTCTGAGAGCTTCACACGCTGAAGATAACATCGACGTGTTTAAGAACGTGAGGTGCTTGCCTGAGGAAACAGCCGCCGAATTGGGCTCAGAAGTCTCGCATGCAACCATGAAAAGGTACGCCTGCCTGTTATTGTTTACCTGCCACACCACAAAATCACTAAAACCCAAGTAGTGAACCAGTACTCCGCGAGGACCTCAGATATAATAAGCTATCGCTTGAACTCTTCAATGAATGGTTAAAACAATGGGTTAGTCATTTGGCCCGTCCAATCGAGAGAATTCGATGAGAATGTATCAGAAAACCTTTGTTGCAGAACCATGTGTTTATAGCGACTTCCTGGAATCTTGCAAGGATATCAGCGAGAGTTAAACATCCAGGACGTCTATGCTCTTCGGAAAGCATGCGGACTTAATCGAGGGATTCAGTAAGTTCATGCCGGAGACTGAAAAAGCTATACAAGCAGACAATGAGAAACCGAGACTTGTTCTCCCCGCGGACCATGCAGGAAATGCAAGACATACAAGAAGAAAGTCAACAGGAAGAAAACATTGCAAGACCGCACCGGTCCCGATAGATAAGTTGTTTCTTGACCGGAATCTCGACACTTCCCAACTCTCATGCTCACGTGACCCCGTATAGCTACTTACTCGAAAGATCTTCTTCTAACCTTCTTCGTAATATTATATCATAGAAAGATAGAACACGTTAACGCGAGTAACATTTGTATGTACCAAGGCAAGAATATGTACAGAAATCAAGAGATAACACACTGCAATCTTCACTCCTACCACCTGATATCCCTATCACCACGTTCAGTCTTTCCAACCAAATCCTCGAGAACAACTTACCAATTTCCCTCGGGTCTCTCTGTCGGCCTATATACGCAAGACAAACACGGTATTTTGAGAAAAGAAATTTTTTTTCATGGATCAGCATAATGCCTGGCTACTGCTCAAGCAGCCCTTGGGACTAAACAAGAGCTCGACTCTAACCCCTAGATTGATACTAGTACCAGCTGTAGAGCGCGCATGGGCGTGCAGCTGGTGCTCACCAACCACTGGGTGTTTTCCTTGCCACTCCCTTAGTTGGTGACGGTCTGCTGCGCGGACCCGGCGCCATTCCAGCTCTCGACGGCGATGACCTGGAAGTTCATTGTGCCGAGGTTCATGCCGTGGCTCTTCCAGGCGTTGAAGTGGTTGGCGACGGTGACTGTACCGCTGGAGCGACCACCGCTGCGGATCGAGATGTACTGGTTGAAGGTGCTAGTACCAACAATAGACGGCTCATTAACACGCGTGTTCTCCCAGATGGTGTAGCTACCGCCGTCGCTGCTGACTGTGCCCTTCTGCGTGCCTGTCTGCGAGAAGCCGACCGAGTCCTCGATCACGTAGTACTCCACCAGAGGGTTGGTCGTCCAGCCGTAGACGGACAGGGTGCCGAGGCCGCTGGTGACACTAAAGGAGCCGCTGTGAGTGATGGGACTGTGGGAGGATTAGTTAAATAGGACGGACGTTTGGGGGTGGGGGTAATCGTCATACGCGGTGCTGCCGGGATTCCAGCCCACGCCGACAACGAAGTCATCGTTAGTGTTGAAGTTAAGGGAAAAGCCGTTGCCCGAGGGAGTGAAGTTGACGGTGCCGCCGGTCTTGTAGTCCTGGACGTAGTTTGTGCGTGCCTCGAGGGATGCGTTGCGGCGGGCGATCATAAGTGGGTGGTCAGGCCCCAGGAAGAAGTTGTGAGGGCCTCGTCTCTCGACGTGGGGAGGGAGAGGGTCGGCTGCAGGGGCGGCGAGGGAGGCGGTAATGATCGAGAGCCCAAGGACGAGGGTAGAGAAGATAAACATAGTGAATAGTGGTTACGATGATCAATGCCGCACGGCAATGGAGGCGTGAAAGGTGATGGAGGAACGATATTGTATATACGTGAAGGATTATCTCGGCGACTCTGCTAACCTTTATATACCTATCTACATACAGACCTGCCCGTTTGTGCGAAAAGGAGATGGAATCCCACCCCACTCGCTGCTCGTGTCGAATGTGCCAGGCCTCGATGCTAACAAGAATCTTCCGGCGCATCCAGTCTTGATAGAGCTCTCTCACTGGTCATCCCAACAGGGAGCCCCTATTTACCCTAGTTGTTAATTATTCCGAAACCACGAGCCATCCTTCGTTTAGGCTAAAAGCGGAAGAAATGTTATGCGGCAGTTGGAATCTGGGGTACATTCGGTTAGAACGAAACTTCAGGGCTTAGCGATGGTCTCGTGTTAAGGCTCCGCTCATTTTTTTAATAAATTATTTATTTAATAACTACCTAACTAAATATAATAATTTCTAGATTAGTAGGAAGCATACGATTAAATGAGAAAATTAATATAACAGCTTCTTGTTATATATATTTTCGGTGGTTTAAGAAGTAATTTAAGTTAGGGTGGGAACTTAATTAAACACCTCAAGCAATGTCCTAACCCTATCCCTGAATCCCCTAATAAAATGCATAATATTATTACCAGTCTGAATGCCCTTAAACTATATTATATTAGATTTTCTAAGCTCTAGACTATATTACACTACTTATTGACAGTCTAAAAATCTGTAATACATGATATTATGTATAGTGCACTAAATAATAAGCTCCACTACTGGAAACGCTGCTCAATATTCAGACATTTTTGAAAATGGGGATCCTAGAAACACACTGATTTGACCCCAATCTATTCTCGAGACTCTTCATGTCTGCAATACTGAAACAACGGCTCGTTTAACTCTAGAATTTGAACTATATACTTCTAACTTCGCAGAGTTGCAATTATCGCATCAATTAGCATT
>NXFV01000835.1:0-13268 GCA_002803225.1 Gamarada debralockiae | reverse complement strand
CCCCCCCCCCCCCCCCCCCCCCTTTTTCCCCGCTTTTCAAGTCGATTCATAATTCAACCACAGTTTTTTTCCCCTCCCCAAATCGTTCAAATGATCTGAACGACGGAAGCGCAATTACCTGATCAGGCTGAATGGTAGGACATGGATTGATTGTGGATTGACCGAGTAACTATGAACACTGGGTAAATTGAGCTTTCGATCACGCAAACAGTTTGAACGATTAGAGCCCATCGCTCTGCAGAACTTCCCGCTAACCACAGCCAGATGCCACGACTACTGTAATTACTGCATCGCCGACTTCTGACGTGGCAGCGAGCCAGAAAATGCATGAAAAGTTCAAATCCCCCTGACTATCAAAGTTCTCAGACTGGTTGAGAGTTGAGGTACAAGGGGAGAAGGGAGAGGAGGTGGATCGCGTAACTAGAGGCTAGTAAATCAATGAAAATTTAGAAGCCCGGTAATTGTAATTGAAAGCAAGAGATTCGCCTGAATTCTTTTAAATGTTGGGCCAGAAGGCTGAACATTGGTCTCCTCCTTTGAGCTCACTTGAGCAAGTTGACCTCCCCTTTTGTTCCCACTCCTCTCGCAAGTTGGCATCAACACTAATGTAGTAGATAGCAATTTTGGTACACTGCAGACGGCAAATCCTAAGATGGTTTATATGCATCAGCGAGCATGCATATACTTCTCGCCGATGTGCACGTCTCGGTCCCAGAGGATTTCGTGGCAGCTGGGCTTTGGCCGAAGGCCAAAAGGTCAGCGGCATTCTTGTCCAGGAAATGGGAAGTTGCCCTTCCTTATGGTTCTTATCTAGATATCTCTGAAGCCTTGTAATATATCAGAATAGTTTGGAGAAGTTGGTGTTCGTCTAGCATCCTTGTGTGGCATTTCATAATTCGGTCCATGCACGTGCCATCCCTACCGCCACTTCTAAATAAGGTATACGAATTTAAATAAGACTTTTCGAATCAAACATTGCCTCAAACCACTCTTTCTTAGGAAAGAATAAAAGGAAGCACAACTTCCTCCGTGGCGCAATTGGCTAGCGCGGTTAGAATCCCCTGAGTTTGCTAGACGAGAATTCAAACTAATTCAGATATAGTCCGACTGTTAAGCATTTCTCTGCATACATCGGGAGGTTCGAAGTTCAAGCCTTCGCGGGGGAGATTCAAATTTTTGAAGATTTTTTTTTTGGGCTCTTCGGGAACTAGACCGGCAATGCACAACAATGACTGGCTTTGGTAGCGAGTGTACCCCCTGAACAAGTTTAAGGGGGTTAGCGAGGGGATTGGGCCTATAAACTGGGCGCCTCTGTTACAATTGGTATTTTGGATAAGAAAGCCTCTGAGGAACCTATGAATCACGACTCTTTTTGCAGTCACTAATATCTGCAGGCAAAGGCGAAACCTCTTTCTTTGTCGGGTGGAGCTCTGAAATTTTGACAAAGGCTCAGGACTCTGCAGACCCAATACATTAGGCCACTAAGGATATCGGCGGAGTGAAATCGAGTGACATCATTTTGGATGGAAATATTGCTTAACAGGAGCTCTGCCTAGATCAGCTTCATGCTAATGTATTCGAAATTCTTACAATTTGGATTTATGTAGTGTCTTGTCCAAGTAGTTAATGCTCCTCGAGAGTGACGCTCGCTTGGCCCGTGCACAAGCTTCTGCGATTTCTACTCCCGCGAATTTGCGCAACCTCAAATAAACATCAAGTCCCACTGCACAACCCTGCCAACTCTCAGATCTGTTCAGGCTTGAGCCTACGCAATCGAGATGTCTGCAGAAGACGCAAGCCCTAAGAGGGAGGCAACACCTACAATCCCCAACTCGATTTCGTCAATCCCCCAAAAACGCGCCCTTGAAGACGACCACCAACCCGCAGTCTCCTCTCCCCTCAACCCCGACTTCAAATCCTCGAAAGCCGATGATGCCCCCCTTGCGCGCGAACGTGCATCAAGAGCAAAGAAGGAATCCCTCAAAAAGCGCGAGTCCAAGGCAGGATCACTTGCGCCTGACACCAGCGCAAGAGCCACGCCAGACCCAAAATCCAGCACACCACACAAACACAAGAGAAATTCGAGCATTCCAACTCCTATGAGATACAAGCTTCCTCCTCCAAAAACTACAGACTTCGAGGCTCCCCGTGGTCCAATTTTCATTCCCTGGGACACAAAGACAGCTCCAGATGGAACAGAAATCCAGTTCAACGAGACCACCGATCAGTAAGTTTACAAGGACCATTGTTTTACTCTGCTAACATCTTCAAGTGTCTACAACAAGAAAAACTTCCACTACACACACTGCATTGCAGACCCCGCATTTCCCTCCTCCCTTTACTACCGTCAATCAGAAACCGAGCCTTTCGAACCCCGACTAAACTTCGAAGACACCTCCACACACATGTTCCTCGATGAATCAGGTCATCATGTCACCACGGATAAGGGATTCAGGATGGCAAAGGCGAATGTTGGCGTAAGACAAGGCAGATGGTACTGGGAATGCAAGATCACAAGCGGAATACCAAAGCGAAAACGAAGCGATGCACACGGTACAGAAGAGAGCCCAAAAGGACATGTGCGGATGGGGTGGGCACGAAGAGAAGCTACGTTAGATGCGCCAGTTGGATTTGACGCATACAGCTACGGGCTACGGGACGTTCAAGGACAAAAAGTCTACATGTCTCGACCAAAGGATTTCTTCCCCACAGGAGAGGATATCAGAGAAGGCGATGTTATTGGTTTAGAGATCAATCTTCCTTCGGAATCATTACACAGGAAAGTGGTGGAAGGCCATTACAACCCCGCAGTCGATTTGGCAGATGACGAGCATGGTGGAATCGAGACAGCGGACATTATTCGCGACCGCGTTCCTATTCGATTCAAAGCGCATCTCTACTTCGAACAGATCGAATACCATGCGGTTAAGGAACTGGAAGAACTTATGAATCCATCACCAGTCATATCCTCGACAGGCGGTCTTGCAGGAGCTGGACAAGATCCAAGTCCAACACATCCATACCCCTCTCTGCGGACGCTACCACACTCGAGCATCAAGGTCTACAAGAACGGCGAACTGATAGGCACTCCATTCAAGGATCTTCTCGCATTCCTGCCGCCAGCTTCAAAGCCCCTTGCACAAGTAGGGGCGAGAGAAGGCCTAGATGACGGAATGCTGGGATACTACCCAGCTGTTTCTGTCTTCCGAGGCGGAGCAGCAGAGGTAAATTTCGGGCCGAAGTTCTGGTATCCGCCCTCAAGTTATAACAACAACGATGTCGACATGATTGGCAATGGCCAACCTTCATCGACATTGGGCAAGCTCAGAGCCGTAGGAGAGCGATACGATGAGCAGATCGTGGAGGACATCGTGTACGATATTGTCGATGAAGTTGATTTCTGGATGCAGGATGGCGGCGTAAGCGGAAAAGGGCCAACAAACGGCATTTTACGAAATACAGGGGGCGTTTCAGTGCAAGATGGTATGGTTGCTGGTGGAGCTCTGGGTTCTGAGATCAAGGAGTTGGTGCAGGATGATGAATAAGCGGCCGATGACGCTCCTCTAAGTCTCCACAATCGTACACCTCTCGTCTGGGGGAACGATACCTGTTTGTACACTATGAGAGATTCTGAAATATCAGACATTGAAGCCCAAGATCCGCAGGTCCTCCATCGCTATGCATTTTAAATCCGAACCGTCTCTGGTTTGGTATAAATCCCAAGCTTCGGCCAACTCCGTTCCAACGTACACATCTCATAGTCCCTCATTACCTTTCCATTCTTTTCGTGACATGCAACCTCGAGTCAATCGCCCTTCGTGGCCTCATAACTTTATCCCACGTTATGTCCATCAGCAAGCTCAATTGTAACCGTCTCGTCCGTAACCGTTCACCCAATCTTCGACATCTGCAACCTCCTCTCAATAGCCGTCAATCTATCCTCCGAATCCCTAACCATCCCCATCATATCCGCCAGCATAAAATGCGCCTCTGTAACCTCGACCGCAATCCTGCGAGTCTGCAGCCACTGCAACTTAACCGCAATATTCGTAACCGAATTCTTAACCCTCAACCACCTCAATCTATGCGGAAAATCACACTTATAATACCTCTGTGTAGCATCAAAGCTCCACTCCAAATCCTTCTCCCTGCCCTCATGTCTCGTAATCAAAAACGGGGCCTCATACTCCTTAAACTCCTTGATTAAATCCTTAACCGCATCATTTATAACTTTCGTAGGTCCGCCTTCCGCGTAAAGGGAATTGGCTTTTGATTTCGAGGATTCTCGTCTGCGTTTTCGCTTTAGGTACTCGCGCTCTTCGTAGAGTCCTTGGCGGAGGGTGGAGAAGGCGTCTTGGACTTGGTGGGGCGCGGCACCGATTGTTTCGAAGGCATCCCAGAAGGCGTGAAGCCAGATTGCCAGGGTGAAGGAGAAGGATATAAAGCCAATTGTGATGGATGCGATGGAGATTGAGGCGAGAGGGGCCATGGGTTTTGTGGGACGTGGGAGATATGGGCGTCAATGCGGAGATCCGGGAATGGAGGGGCTGTGAGGCTTCTCCGGAAGTAAACAAAAACCACATAAATTTTGAGTCAGGGGTTATTGACTGATGATTCGCTGAGGATTTGGGTGGGGCAGATCTTGAATTTCAGGGATTTTAGGCGCAATGACGTGTGGCTGAATGAAACAAAGTGAGGCGTTGAGCAACGAGTGACATTCTACCATGGGAAATCAAGGTCTTTGGACTCAGCTCTCTGTTGACCTCGAATGTCTTTCAACCTCTATAAATACACGAATCACCACCTTCTCTAACCTCTACACACCAAAACAATCGCCAATATGCTGGAATACTTCACCTACAAGAAAGTCAAGAAGCATCAAGCTGAGAAGAGAGCTGAGGCACACGTTCAATCACCTCTTCTCACCGAAGAGGATGAGAACTTCCTCACGCGTGTCGTCTCTGCGGAGGGTACGCCACCTCCTCTACCCGAACGACCAAATCGCCTAGAAACAGAAGCCAGAGACTCGATGGGCAGCAATTCGCAGATGGTGGAGCATAATGGCGGTCCCGTTGCTGATGCGGAGAAGAAACAGGTCAAAGGCAAGGGGAAGGCAAAGGAGAACCAGAAGCCTAAGGATGCGAAGAAGTCGAGTCGATTCTCGTTCTTGAGTAGAAGCGGTACCAAGAAGGTAAGCATTCTCCAATCTCCCCCAATCTTCCAAATACATGCTAACGCTGTCTCGCAGGACAAGAAACTCTCTCCCAACGAAGCAGTCGTAACACCCACCGAAGCCTCCAAAGAAGAAGACGACATCAGCAAAGTCCTCGACGACCTGAACCTCGCAGCAGTAAACAACCGCGCCTTCTCCATCTCCAAGGAATCACAAGAGCTTGTCCAGAAATTCACCGTCATCCTCAAAGACCTCGTCAATGGCGTCCCAACCGCATACGATGACCTCGTCGGTCTCCTCAACGATTCACAAGGTACATTGGCGAAACAGTATGATCACTTGCCTGGATTTCTGCAGAAGTTGATTACGCAACTGCCGAATAAGTTGACGAGTAATTTGGCGCCGGAATTATTGGCTGTTGCTGCAGAGGCACAGGCGTTGAATGTTGGCGGTGCTGCGGCGAGTGCTGGTGGCGGGCTTGCGGGCGCTGCGAAGAACTTCTTGAGGCCTAATAGCTTGAAGGATTTGGTTGCGAAGCCCGGTGCAGTGGTGTCGTTGTTGAAGGCTATTATGAATGCGTTGAAGCTGAGATGGCCAGCGTTCATGGGCACCAATGTTCTCTTGAGCTTGGGTCTGTTTGGTAAGTCAAAAAAGTCCATTCTTTCCTTTTGCACAAGCTAATTGTAAGCAGTCCTCCTCTTCGTATTCTGGTACTGCCACAAGCGCGGCCGCGAGACACGCCTCGAGCGCGAGAAGACAGTAGACAGCAACGGCCGAATCGTCGAAATGGACGACGACCCAATGCTCGGAGAGGCTGGTCCCAGCAGGAGTACAACCCGAAGCCGTCGAAGCAACACGGACCGCGAGCCTGAGCACGGCCACTCTTCAGGTCATGATCACGCAGTTGCTGATGGCCATCATTCGAACTTGCGTCCGGACAGCAGACCATCGAGTTCACGAGCTGAGAGCTCGGAACATAGACGGCCGGTTGGCGCGGAGTATGCTGGAGATAGGAGATCTGGTGATAGGAGATGATGATTGATACCCTTGATGATATGCTTTGCTTTGGGATGGAAAGTCTGATATACAATTGGGAGCGGGTGCTTTTTGAGCGTAAAATAATGTTAGATTAGCTGTAATGGAACCAAATTGCATTTTCAAGTTGTGAGTTCAAGGACTAGTATTACCGAACGCTATCTGAAGTCATTTTAAAGGTCCACCTCTCAACATCCTCGATACTTCTAATGGCACCCAGTCAAACAAAAGTGGTCGACAGTGAATTCACTTCAAACTAAGCGAGTTGCTTCCAAAATTCGAGTATCTAAGTCACCGAGTTATCTCCTCACATTTGCATCAAAGAACCTTACTTCTTCTACAACCAAATCTGACTCTCCTCAATTTCACTTTCAGTCAACTATTCGAAGAATACATCTTTGCTCTTCCTTTCCAGATACGCCTCTGAAGTTTCTCCTTCCATGGCCAAGTCTCAACTCTCTTGGCTTCACCTTCAGACACATTGAACTCCCCGTGAAAGTAGCCCGTCCCTCTCTTAACAACTCCTGAATTAAACGACCCTAAACCAGTTTCGTCAACCAAAAACATGGCACCGCAGAAAGTAAAGGCGGTGAAGAAGCGAGTCTCGAAGAAGACCAAGACATCTTCGAAACAAAAGTCAAAGATTACTGGACGATCAGAATGTGGATTTGCAGGTTGAAACAATGCTGCAAACTTGAAAGTCAACATTGCCTCACAAGAAGGCGTCGCTGAGGAGGCTACACCGATTTTCACCACGTTTTCACTTCCATCTGGTATTCAGCTCCAAGAAGGATTCAGTATTATCCGATCTTTAGGTGGTGGAAAGTACAAAGCCAACATTGAGAATCTTTCTCGCGATGTTGTCAGTTCCGAGAAAGCTCGGTAAGAACTCAACAGCGCTACGCAAGATTGTTATCCGGCGGTGATCTGCTTTGCATATATGGCGAGCAGTGGGAAGCTGCGAAGGAGGCTTGTGTTCTGGCTTCTGAAATCGCCTGTAAGAAAGACATTGCATTCTTTAGCTCTTTCTCGAAAGTCCGAAACTAAGTAGTCTCCCATAAATCGATATTTCGATCCCGATCGAATTGCGCTGCAAGATCTACGAACTCGTCCTGTTTTTGGAAACCGGCATTATCAGACTCTACCGCGTCAAAACAGCCAAAACGCATGATGGCCAACAAGCCCCAGTCGATTTGGCCATCTTGTTCATATGCCGTCAACTTTACGAAGAGAGTGCGCCGATCTTCTTTCGCAACAACATCTTCGAGCACCGCAACTCTTTTCGAAATTGGCTCCAGCCAGACAGTTTCTACGCTAGCAATGTCTGCCCTTTGGCCTTCACATGGGCCGGCTACCTTACAGATGTCCAGTCGTCGTACGCATTTAGGGTATTCCCACAGCTGAAAGTGCACTATATCGTGCTCTTCTGGCACATCCTCGATCCTCGATGGGGTTCCAGTAATTAACTCGGAGAAGAACTATGGTCATGTCAACTGCAATGAGGTATACCAGAACGACAAATACCTAGTCAGGAAATTCTCCCAAGCACATAGCTTCGACTGCTTGGTTCAAATTCGAGGCTTTGAGCAATCCTTGGACTAAGTCGGATGCCCCCCATCTCGGCCACCCCCCCCTGTCGGCCACCTCGCTTAGCTCACCGCTAGTTACTACCCTCCCACTTTAAACTTAAATATTTTAATAATCCTTTAATAAATCTCTTCTAAACTTTGCAATTAGTTCGAACCGATCATGAAGCCCTCATATACTGAAGACGACATCCAATATGCACTTAATGACATCGCAAATGGGAAGTCAGTGCACAAAGCTAGTTTGGATTAGGGCCCTCCAAGGAGTACTCTTCAGGACAGGATAGCTGGCCGCGTTTCTCGATCAGAAGCTGCTGAACCTTATCAAAGGCTTTCCCCGGTTCAGGAGCAACGTTTAACAGATTAGGTTTTAGTCTAAGAAAGTCTAGGGCTAAGCCCTACTCATACGCAGATCCGAGCTTTTGCCGGCCGCATTTTAGCAGCCCGGTATAATAGCCTACCACTTAGCAAGCAATAGATAGCTGGTTTTCTCCGCCGGAATCCTATTCTTAAGACTAAAAAGCAATTCAAGATCGATTCTGTACGTATCAATAGCGCTACTTCCGATATCTTAAAGGCCTAGTTCCAAAAACTAGAGGTACCTGCTATTAGGGCTATTAAGTCAGAGAATCGTTGGAACATAGACGAAGTAGGGATCATAGAAGGCCAAGGGGAGAATGGATTAGTAGTTAGGAGTACTTAGAAACGCTTTATCCAAAAGAAACAACTAGGATCTAGAGCTTAGACCTTGTTCATTAAATGTATCTCGGCCACTGGTAGGGCCCTACATCCACTTGTCATTTTCAAGGGCAAATCAGTACAATAACAGTAGTTCGACTCACAACTACAAGGCTATAAGGGTTAGAAGTTTGATACAACTAAAAATAGGTAGACCTCTAACGCTACTACCTTAGAGTAGTTAAAGACAGTGTTTATACTCCCAATCAATACCACATAACCTTAGGGAGCCCCGTCTTCTTATTCTAGATAGCTATAGGAGTCATAAGACTATAGAGTTTATATAAGAGTACTTCTAGAACAATATCCACTTATTGTTTTTACCGCCACATACCTCACATGTACTCCAACCCTTAGATTTATTAGTATTCTCCCCCTTAAAGCATGCTTACCGAAAGCGGCTTAGTACATTAGCTTTATTAAATGATTCAACTCCAATTAGGAAGCAAAACTTCTTAAACTGTTATAAGCTAGCTCGAATAGATACTTTAACAGCTTTGAATTATAAACAAGGGTAGGCAGCTTCAGGGTTGTAGCCGGTTTGGATATCGAAGCCTCTTATGAGCCGATTATTACTTGAAAATAGTAATAAGTCAGCCGATTTAATCCTAGAAACTTTAAGGAAGGTTCTAATACTTGAATAGAACTAAGATAGATCATTTATTAAGTGGAAGACCCCTCAAAAAAGTAGAGATATCCGAGAGCAAGCCCGGCAGATCACAGGACTTGGGACAACTGACCTAGCAATTGCTAGAACTCTCTTTAGGAAGGTAGCAAAAGGTATAGATAAGAAGGATTTTGTTATTGCCTAGCAAGAGCTTCGAATCAAGCAACTTGAGAGTAAGGTAGTACAATTAGAACCTAGGAAAAGACAGAAGGTTTAGATTAGTCCAAATTCCAAGTTCGCTAGTATCAAGGACATTATAAGAGCCCAAATAGCGGCTGGGGACCGGCAAAATGTACCGTTAGACTCAGACGATACTACTACTATCGTCTCTACTTTATCTCATATAACAGTTAATAAATAAAAAAGATATTAGAGTTTAAAAGGAGAGGTGGTGAATTAAGCGAGGTGGCCGACAGGGGGGGGGTGGCCGAGATGGGGGGCATCCGACTTATAGTGATTCGGAAATCTGCTTAGTAATAATCTACGTACATCATTGGCGAGATAAGCGAGAGAGCCATTTCATTTGGGATCTTGCGAAATCCACCATGCACCCCGGAGCGTAGTTATTCCTACCCCAGCATTGCATCCGTTTCAACGTAGGGCAATATTATGACATCTCGCCACATGTAATGTCTGTCGGATTCGGATTCTCAGCCGGGGATTTCATCTCGGCATTCGAACTTGTCGCAACGGTCGTTGACGCCTTGCGCGAGAGTGGCAACTCCTCCACTGAATATCGAGCCCTTATCTCCCAACTCTTCACACTCGAGACCGCACTCCTTCGTGTAAAGCGCCTCGAACTAGACGATTCACAACATGCGGAAGTGGTTGCATTACAGCAAGCGGCTGCACAATGTCAGCGGACGATTGATACATTTTGGGAGAAGATAAAAAAATACCAGCCGAGCTTGAGAACGGGCGGTAGTGGGAGCAGGGTTCGGGATGGGTGGATGAAGGTCAAGTGGGCGTTGTGTAGGAAGGAGGATGTAGTGAGGTTTAAGGCCGATTTGATGGCCCATACGGAGAGTATTGAGATGTTATTGACGACCGTGCAGATGTGGGTTAAGTAAGGTCCATTATTTGCGTGCTTAAATAGCTGATAATTTATAGGGCTGCATCAAGAATTAATAGCAAGAAGAACGACCAACAATATCGGACCCTGGCTGGAAAGGTGCAGGAATCGTATTTTGGATATATGCAGAGAATGATTGTGGTTCTAGAACGAGTCTCAACGTAATTATTCTCAAAGATGTTCTTCGGGGAGGGCATAGCTGACATATTTGCAGAAGTATTCAGCAATGGAAACAGCTTCTTGATCTGACAGCAAAAGTCATGTGGGTGTCACAGGATCGTGAGGGATATAAGTTATAAAGGACAGATGCTAATCCTGGATTTAGCCAAACGAATGTCCGGATTTTCCAAATAGTTCTCAATATCCAAAACATTATCACTCGAATCCCGGGACAGGTTGATCGGAAACAACCGGTTTACTTTGTGGATGCACTGAGCAGAAACATGTCTTTTGATCTAGATTTTATTCTGTCTGCAGATGTTTGTACCTAAGCTTTCATATTGAATCCGGCTAACCGTTTGTTCTAGGCCCTAAAATCTGTCCTGTATTGTAACTTCAAAAACATCGGCTCGGGGTCCACCAAAATTGAGAAAGGAGAGTTTGCAATCCAAGATTCAGCTACCAAGCAGGATGTGGACCTCTCTTTAGCATGGGAGACTTGTTTCTATCCTAGACAGCATGTCACCATGAGCATGGTATTTAATTTCCCAAAGTCCATCACGTACTGCGGCTGCCCAAAATGTCGTAAAGACAATGGAGGCTCTGAGGATGAAGATATTGAATGGTATATCTCCAGCTACCCCTACCATTATAATTTTACTAATCGGCACGCAGTAGTAACTGCAAGATGATCTACAGACGTTCTACCTCTTTAGGTTCGCAATATCCTCTGGCAAGCTCCCCTTTGCATACGACTGAGCCTTTCTCATCAGATGAAAACGAGCAAGAGGGTTTGCCTCTAATTGGCCCAAAGTCTATGCAGCTGAAGAGGAAGAAACTCCGCGATGAGGACGAAGACATAGCTCTTTTCCGTCGGGTGCGTATTAAGACCTCGCTCAGCCTTCCAGCCCAATATTGGCGGCCTGGATCTCTTGCCAGAAAGTGGAATAGCCCTTTAGACATTGAAATGGTTGACGACTTAGGTGACGTTGGCCTTCGAAACCGTGCGTGGGCAGCCTGGGCGGAGGGGGAGGAAGCGAAAATAAGGAGTTTCCATCTCCCAATTGATTTGACGGGGAAGTTATCTGCGCCGTTTTTGTTGGGGAATAAAGGTCGAGAACGGGTGCAGAGGAGTAATTCTAGGGGCGCGAATGTTACGTGGAAGGATTTGAGTGATATTAATGAGGTGTGGAGACAGGGAAGTGAGAGTTCTGAAGATGATAGAGGTAGGGTTGACAACGATGAAGATGGTAGTACAATTGAGGGCTCAAGTCATCAGTAGCGAAGATCCTGAGCGAGCAATTTCGGCACACCTGGAAGGGTCTGGAGAATCCGAAGGATAGGTAATGCGATTAAGAAGTATTGTATTTAATATGCCTCTAAAAACTGCGACTTTGGAAGGTTTTGGTATCGTTAACGGACGAGAGAAGACATAAGCTAGAAACAGATTGTGCATGGGCTTAAGGAAACCTTGATCCATTTTAGGAAATGTACTTGTAATTTAGCAATAGTTGCCTTTTCGGCTTAGCTGCCGGCGTTAATAAATTGTGTGTGTGTGTATATCGTTAACGCTTAAAATAGTCGGATTCTTTTTGCCTCGGCCTTCAGCGTCCGCCCAGGTTTCATCGTTACCTATCGTCTCACTTGTGGTATCAGACTCATCACACTCATTAACTTCTGCTGATTCACCAAGCGGATACTCTGCATCACTGCGATCTTCATGAACAGTTGTTGGCACCTTATCAACCGCTGCCATCTGCTCTCTAGTTCCGATCTCGTCTACTGTTATAGAGTCTCTCGTCTCTATCTCGGTGGTTATAGCAGCTCCAAGATCGGGAACCTGGATCAGATTCGCATGGAGGCCTGGGATATAGTACTTGGTGATTTCCAAAGTCACTCAACAAATTAATTTGTCGAATCCATTCCCTACCGAGTAAAAGAGAAGGTATTTCGGAAACCACGCATGCGTCAATCGTTGTTTCAACGCCAGCCACTCGGATATTGAATTGACAATACTGTTTCGTCGGAATGATGTTAGCAACTCCTATTCGTAAGCTCTTGCTGAAATACAGAGGTAAGCGGAGTCTGCTGGCAATCGACAGAGGAAGAAGGTTCTGCCCGCTGCTTCCATCGATCTTCACTCTTAGCTCTACTCTCCCCCTTGGTGATAGTACGGCTGCTTTGGCATACAACATATGTTTCCTACTACTGTCGAAGGTGGACATATCGTTGGAACAGTCTCGAAGTGGTTGAAGAGCGGCATTTTCACTGATCGCTGTATCGAGATGATCCTTGATGATCGCAGTGTTACTTGGTATCGAAGCCTCCAGACGCTCTAGACCACGCGCCTCCTCGACCTCTTGGTCTTTGGTAAATGCTGAAGACTGCTCAGTGGACGCCGAAGCATTTTGATAAGAGATGCGCTGACGTTTGGTAGATGACTGCTCTGCAAGAGGATCCTCCCCGACAGATGAGGGGAGGGCAGGCTGAGGGAATGGTTTATTGGCCCTTATCGTAGGAGGTGAGAGCACAGATATGGTGGTCACATGTGGTGATTCCTGTGAGGCAGTACGTTTGGACCCAGTTCGCGGCTCGCATAATACGGCTGATGCAGCTTCTCGGACAAGGTCTACCATGTTTCGTAACCTTAATTGAGCCTTTCTGGCTCAATACAGTACTGTACTGTAATAAACAAGTCTTGAATCTTCTTCTATATGGGTACGGCGGGTTTGGATGGACGTGGCTGTGAATTCTCCCTAGCATCCAAACTTTTGGAGCGATTTAACGGCCTCCAGGACAGATGGGCCAGGACCGATGGGTTGGGATAATGCTCCCAGG